>JASDQU010190497.1:0-15562 GCA_032191745.1 Picea mariana
GTTCAAATCTCTCTTGATATTGGAGGATTGTATCTTCCTCTTGGAGGTTTATCCCTCCCTTTACATTTGGAAGTTGTAGCTACCTTTGGAAGTCATTACTTCCCTTGAATAATAACTATTGATTATTTCTCATATATTGTGCATGGTGTATTGTAGTGTATTGGTGTAACTCTTATACTATTGTTCATTTCTCATTGTATATAGTTGAATGGTTTAAGTATAAATTGAAAAAGGTTTTAAATTGTACTTGATACTGATTCACCCCCCTCTCAGTATCAACAGGTGTTGGGTTACGAAAAAGGTATAAATATCTTCCTTTTTCCCACAATTCATGATAAGATTTTGATTGATTCTTCAGATAGTTAGGGATAAATAGGAAAGAACATGATTAATATGTCTCTTAGGGTTGTTATTGAAGTTTTATTAAATAGATTCTAATTTATGATTGGAATGGTTTGATTTTGTTGCAGAATTGGATAAATAATTGTCAAAGATAACCAAAGAGATTTTGGTTATGCGCAAGCTATTGGAGGTCGAAGACTTTTTAGGCGCAAAGCAGTTTTGAAGATAATGCATTTTCTATATTGTAACTTTATAATAGTAAAGCAATCCTGAGGATCTTTCGATCCTCAGGATAGCTTGATTTACCCAAGCTATTGTAATATATAAGAGGATAATAGATCTAGAAAAAACAGGAAAAAAACGCATTTAAGTATTTAGATTCAGAATTTCTCTGTGCAAGCAGTTTTTGTAAATGTTTCACCAGCTATCGAATCAATGAAAGTTTTGAGTGTTTCTATCATTTTTGTGTTCTGAGTTTCTCGTAGCAGTACTTCTGAAGACCGAGGACCCAATCTGAAGGAGCTATTGTCTTGTTCTGTAATTGTATTAGTTCGAAGTTTGATTTCTATTTTGCGATTCAGATCTCTTTTACAATAGCCAAGGATAAATGCATAAGTATGTTAATGATTTTATGATTGTTGCGTATAGAAGACAGACATTTCCTTCAAGTATTAATGATTGTCGTTAAGATTTCCATTTCTAAAGTTGTTTCTTTACAGTTCCTCACATTTTCATCTGCGTTGTTCCTTTTCCTTAGATTTACGATTGTTGTTCCTTTCAGTTAAAGTTACAATAGTTGTTCCTTTCGATAAAAGTTACATTAGTTTTCCCTTTCGACTAGATTACAATTGTTGTTTCTTTCCGTAGATAGAGTAATTCATTATTTCCTTTCCAGTCATCAGAATTCATAATTAATAGTTAATTCTGCAAGTCCTTACTTAGATTCAATTACTGCTTTTTAGTTAAGAGAATTCAATAGATTGATTAGTTCCTTTCCACTTTATAGCATCTCAGTAATCAGATTTCAATTCCATTAGTTCTTAGAATCTTTGGTGAACGTTTGAGGAACTTGATTGTTGATGAACTCAGATTTGGTTTAGCTACACGATTTTAGGCTACCTACATAGACTTTGCTAATATTATTGAGATAAAAGACGAATCTCCAGGTTGATAAATTAATGTTAAACTAAGGTTGTTTTCAGGACATCTTTAGACCCCAACAGTCGGTCAAGAGGTCGACCTACTTATAGACACTAGTTGGTCGAGTAGTCAATGTTCTTTTCAGTCGACCAATAGTCGAAGATAATTGGGAAATGGATCGACAAACCTTGTAATCGAATATGAGTTGAATGGATAGTCGATCGAGTCGAGACCCATCAATCCGACTTGATAGAATTGATTTTGTGGAATCAACTCTGACCACCGACAATTGTATGTGGAAAAGATCTTTCGGATTCTATAGGGGTCAGTTAGATATTGAGCTTATTAAAGAATACCCCTTGGGTCATTATCATATTCCAAGAAAAGGATTTTGAGATTGAAATATAGATCATGCAGATCAAGATGTGCAATATCCATTGTGTTGTTTTGATTGCAGTACTTGGTGCTTAAGTGTTGTAACGGTCTCTTTAGATGACACCTCTATTCTTTGAAATTTTTTCTCCCTCTTCTATTATCTGCAGTACTATGTTTCATGTTTCATTTTTTGTTCCATTTTATTCCCCAACAAGTATGAGGCTACATATAAACATTTTGTCCAAAAAGAGAGCCTCATAAGGTGACATTTTGGTACCATAATGGTACCACCATTCTACTGTCAGAAAGTTGGTTTAGATTGATGGACAGTTGGTTTGGATAGTTGGTGGTCATTGATGTCGACCCTTGGAGAGTGATATTGTAGATTGATGTCAACCCTTGAGTATGTTCGGTAACACATTTCAGTAGCTACATAAGTTTGGGTAAGGGACCCACGTTTGTTTAAGGTATAAATCCATGAATATCAGTGGATATGAAAGTAAGAATATTCTATATAGATAGTACACGTCATGCCATTTCTGAATATATATGGTATGTCACATGTTTCCTCACGGTTAGTGAGATATGGACTTGTGAAGTTGGAGGACCCTCACAAATACTCTAGAATCCCCTAGAAGGTCAACAAGAAGTCAATTAATCTAGAAGCTCCTAGAAAGCCATAAAAAAAAATTCTAGTCAAAGTGGTTGTAACAGGAAATTAATTATGGGTAACATAGTTATAACAAGAAGGTTGAATAGTCAAATTGGTTGAACAAGAAATTAATTAATTATGGATAAAGTAGTTGTAACAAGAAGGTTGAATAGTCAAAGTGGTTGAACAAGAAATTAATTAATCATGAGTTAAGTTGTTGCAAAAAGAAAATAATTAAAAATAAATTAGTTGCAACTAGAAGTGGTGAGTTTACTATTTGTGGAAAAAGTGGTTGTAAGTGGACAAAGTAGTTAGAAGTGAGTTATCCCTAAAAGAAGGAAGTTGGTTAAAACAATTAGAAGATAACCTCTAGAGGAAGTTGCTTGGAGACTATAAATAAGAGATCAAGGGTCTCTTATTATCACCTATTGAGCATATTGAATATCTATAAATGAATGAGGAAACCAAGGAGATCTGACGCAAATTTCAAAGGGAAGGTGAAGTAAAGAAGGATGAAAATCCAAGGGAGGATGAACTCTTTTAATGATGTGTTCTAAGGTATGTTATTTACAGGTCATATCACCCTTTTCGCAATAATGTTTTTTTCTAGAATGATTCAAATAGTGAGACTTGGAGGATAATAAAACAACATATCAAGGTACCTGTGGTAGAAATTTTAGCTTATGGGTTGTTTTATTTTGAGAGATACACGTTCTGGAAGATAGGGTTTTTGGCTAGTCCTGAACTAGTTTTAAACAAGTGTTTCGGGTAAAACGGTCATAACTTATTCATAGAAAATCCACATGATGTGAGACCAATTTTAATGGAAATAGTACAGGCTATATTTTTTTGTGCAAGTTTCAGAATAACATATCAAATATTGATCACATGGCATGTCGTACAAGTTCACTCTCTAGAATAATCCATTATTCAGCAAGGTCTGGAATTTTTGCTATAACTCCTTTTATAGGAGGTTCCAAGAAGTGAAACATGGAGGAATTGTAGAGAATACAATGAAGAATATTTGGTATTATTTTTAGACCTTTATTCATTCTAGGTACAGATTTATGTTTGTTGCAAATTAGGGTTGTTCACTAATCCAAAAAACTAGTCATGTGAGACTTAGGTAAAGTTTGATGAAAATGTTATTATCTTGTTGTTGAAGTTGAAGAAGGTCTGAAGTTCTATGATCACATACACAAGGTATTTTAAAGAGTTACAAGTATGTTTTGATGGTTGCATTTGGTCATGACATGGTACATGCTTGAGGCTACATAATAGTGATGTTTTGGCACATGGTTTGATGTAAGGGTTTATGGTATTTGGTTTATGGATAGTGTGATGTATTTCTAGAGGCCCTTTGTTGGATATATTGGTGTATATATTTTTTATATGGTTGAGGTACATGTTGGGTACATGGTTGATGCATGTAGTTGATGAGTTGGCACATACATGAGGTGTATAATTGATGATGTTGGTACATCTTGATGAGTCATAGTTGATGTGTTTTTGATACATGATTGGTACATGCTTGGTGCATTGTTAGAGTCACTTGTTAGTAGTATTGTTGGCACATATTTTATTGTTGATGTGGCATAAATATCTTGGTATATTATTAGAATCACATCTTGATCTTGGTGATGGTTATGAGGTGTTGTGATGTGCATGGTTGATGCACTTGTGAAAGTACATGTTGTTATAGTTATTGATGTACATGATTGGTTGATGAGATTATTGTGACAGGGTGTTGGTACAGGTTGTTACATGTTGTTGGTACAAGTTGACAGTGGCAGCGGTTGATTCAGTGACATTGATAGGTTGTCTATATTTGAAATTTATATTTCAGGGTGATAAGACGGGGCAAGGATAGGTGTTTAGTGCCACCTTCTGGTTGGAGTTGAAGAACTAGGGAGTTGGAGCATCCTTCAGGTTGGAGCCTAAGAATTATGGGGTTGGAGCCTCCTTCTGGTTGGAGCTAGAGAATTGGGTGGCTGTAGCCACCTTCTAGTTGGAGCCGAAGAACACAGGGGGTTGGAGCCTCCTTCTGGTTGGATCCATAGAATTGGAATTTGGTGCTTCCTTGAATGTAATTCTTAAATACATATAAGAAAATCATTCAATGGTTTTCTCCCACATTGGGTTTCCACATAAAATATTGGTGTATTGTGCATTGTGTGGATGTGTATGTTATTGTTTATTATGCATTGATGGATGTTAATGTTATATGATGTTATAATATATTAATGATGAACTGATGAACATTGTTGAATAAGTTAAAGGAATATCAATTGTGGTTAAAAGTGTATAAATTGCTCATTACTGATTCACCCCCCCTCTTAGTAATCCATTAATTGGTATCAGAGTAGGTTCCTTCAGGAAATAGTTTAACCACTAGAAGGAGATCATAGAATACATTGAGAATGGAGTACCAACGTTTGATGGTTAAAGTGGTATAGAGTATGAGATATGGAGCAAAAGGAAAAAAGTATTTTTACAGGTACAGGGGTATGATATTTGCCTATCAATTGTTACAGAATATGATAGTTCAAAAAGGGAAAAGACTGCAGCCAAGAAGGAACTGAAATGAAATAACAAAATTGCAATGGATTTCATTTTGGAAGGACTATATGATTCAGTAAAGGAAAAAGTGGGTAAATGTTCACCAGCTAATGAAATTTGGGATAAGTTACATAATATCTATTATTCACCCATCACAGAGTCAAAGAATTCCAAATAATATGTAGGTATAGAACAAGAGGAAATATGGTTATCATGTCAGACATATTCAGAAGAAGAAGAGTACCAAATCAACAAAAGTATGTTTTTCTGCTTTAAATGTGAAAAAGGAGGACATATTGAATTTGAATGTTTGTATTTGAAAATTGAAAGTGATGAGACAGAAAATCCAAATGTAGTATATAGTCAATGAGAAAGAGAACTTGAAGATTATATCGTCACCTTGAAGATCCAACTTGAAGAAGCAAGAAGAACAGAAGAAGTAATGAATATCCAGATGAAGAAGAAAGAAGAGGACTGTGAGAAGATTGAAGAAGAACTTGTTATGTTGAGTTAAAGTTGTCAAGATAATCAAAAACATTGAAGAAGCATCCACATAATCAGTAAATATAGTTGAATAGAAATGTCACAAGTCATCGGAAATAAAAAGTGAAGAGAAGCCTAAGAGTTATGCAAAAGTCATCAAAGGTTATATAAAGAAGGAAGAATGAAATCCCATAAAGAAGAATATTCCAAAAGGAAATAATACTCAAGAAGAATACTACAGAAGAGATGGACATCAAAGAACACCTTCCACATTCAGACAACCAATAATATTCACTCATAATGAAGGAGTCAATGGAAGAGAAGATCTTGATCAACCAAAGCATGGTTTCAGAAGAACTACACCTCAAAGAAGATCATTCACTCCCAGGTATGTAAATTTCTTTTATGGTCATTGTTTTTATTGTACTAACTTTGGACATAATGTTGCATATTGTAGGGCTTATGAGAGAAATACTCAACCAAAAAATACTTATGTGGCCCCACATAATATTGAATGTTACAAATGCCACAACTATGGTCATATAGCTAGGAATTGTATAAGCATGATAGTTCCATCAATGAAGAAATAAACAGATATCAGATATACTAAGGTTTGGAAAAGAAAACAACAAGAAAAAGAGTACATGAATAAAGAACAAGTCCCTAAAGAGAAAGTGAAAGAACAACAGATGCCATAAATCAAAAGACTTTCTATAGTATGAGAAAGACAAGGAAAGAAAGATCATGATGAAGAAAATGTGAACAAAGACCAGGTCCAAGAGATTGAAATATCGGAAATAATATGATATGAAGACAAATATACAAAAAAAAAGGAAGATGTCAGATACAGAAAGGTTTGGAGAATAAATGAAAGAAAAGAAGAGAAGGTAAATATGGAATAGGTTTAAGATATTGTACTTTCAGAAATTATAGAACAAGATCAATCCACAAGAAGAAAGGGAAAATTCAAAGTTCTAAAAGATGATGAGCCTACATACGAAGATGGAGACTACTTTGGGAAGGTATTCTTCCAATCTATCTGGCTTGGAGACTCCCAGTATTATGAATTTTGAACAAAAGGAGTCTAGACAACAACTCTATAGATCAGGGAGTATCTTTTGAGTAGTTTGAAGTATGATGTTGCAGATGTTTGATAGAGACAACTTCATAGTGGTTCGATAGTAGAAGTATAGAATGACAGATTGATCGATTGATAAAGTAGTGTTCCCACATATGTGTTAGTTGGAAATTGCATAGGAAAAATTTTATGGTTGTATTTAGGCGTAGATATTATTAGCACAGGTTGTTCCAGGCATGCAGAGTTTGGTATGAAGATAGAGAATAACACTGGACACATTTTATTATCATTTTCAGCCGAGAAGACTTCATAATAGTACAAGTATAGATGGGTCAGCATTGTAGACAGTTTAGTAGCAGAGTCTTGGAAAGTATGGATAGAGATGGATTAGCAGGTTTGGACAAATATATGACAGTGGATGAGAGCATGAGTTCAGGAAAGATTGGTTTCATATATTGGTTCAGAGAGTGGTTCAAAAATAAAGGAATATTATCATAATGGATGATAATGATAAAGGAATATTTGAATTCTTATTCTTTAATGCTTTTAATATATGTCAGTTGATTACACAAGAAAGCACCAATGGACAATAAATCCTAAAGGAAGAAGGTACAGGAAGACCTATATTGATATACACATAAACATGCAAAGAAGACATCACAGAGAGAGAGAGAGAGAGAGATTCAGAAAGGAATATTAGTAGCATACAAACAAGGAAACACACCCAGAGGGGGGCTACTATTTTAACCATGATTGGATAGACTAGGTACAGTTTCATATCGACAAGGGGAGTTAATCCTTTGTCAAAGGGAGAGAGAGAGAGTAATCAAAGGCATGAAGAAAGGGGGAGCATCCCCAAGGAGAGTTCACTAAGGGGGAGCATCCCCAAGGAGAGATACCCTTTTCCATTGATGTCAAAGGGGGAGAGATAGAAACATTGATGAGGAGTATGAGCATGAGTGTTGTCATGACTAAGTGTTTCTGTCAATGCCAAAGGGGGGTATTGTCAGACACTTGGTTAAGATCGATGGACAGTTGGTTTGGATAGTTGGTTGTCTTTGATGTCAACCCTTGGAGAGGGATATTGTAGATTGTTGTCAACCCTTGAGTATGTCTGGTAACACATTTCGGTAGCTCCAGAAATTTGGGTAAGGAAACCGAGTTTGTTTGAGGTATAAAGGCATGAAGATCAATGGATATGAAGGTAAGACTATTCTATATGGATAGTACACATTATGCCATTTCCAGTGATATATGGTACGTCATGTTGTTCTTCACACTTAGTGAGATATGGCCTTGTGAAGTTGGAGAACCCTCAAGAATATTCTAGAAGCCCCTAGAAGGTCAACAAGAAGTCAATTATTCTAGAAACTCCTAGAAAGTCATCAAAACATTTGTTGATCAAAGTGGTTGTAAAAAGAAATTAATTATGGGTAACGTGGTTGTAACAAGAAGGTTGAATATTCAAAGTGGTTGAACAAGAAATTAATTAATTATGGGTAAATTAGTTGTAACAAGAAGGTTGAATAGTCAAAGTTGTTGAACAAGAAATTAATTAATCATGAGTTAAGTTGTTGCAAAAAGAAAATGATTAAAAATAAATTAGTTGCAACTAGAAGTGGTGAGTTTACTATTTGTGGATAAAGTGGTTGTAAGTGGAAAAAGTAGTTAGAAGTGGGTTATCCCTAAAAGAAGGAAGTTGGGTAAAACAGTAAGAAGATAACCTCTAGAGGAAGCTACTTGGAGAGTATAAATAAGAGAGCAAGGGTATCTTATTAGCACCTATTGAGCATATTGAATATCTATAAGTGATTGAAGTAACCAAGGAGATATGAGGCAAATTTCATAGGGAAGGTGAAGTAAAGAAGGCCTAAAATCCAAGGGAGGATGAAGTATTTTAATGATGTATTCTAAGGTATGTTATTTATAGGTCATCTCACCATTTTCGCAGTAATGTTTTTTATAGAATGATTCAGATAGTGAAAATTGAAGGATAGTGAGACAACATATCAAGGTATCTTTGGTAGAAATGTTAGCTTCTGGGTCATTGTATTTTTGGAGATACACGTTGTGGAAGATAGGATTTTGGGCTAGTCTTGAAACTAGTTTTAAACATGTGTTCCGGGTAAAACGGCCATAACTTCTTCATATAAAATGCAATTGATGTGACACTACTTGTAATGGAAATTGTACATTACATAGTTTTTTTTGTGTAAATTTCAAAATAACATATCAAATATTGAGCATGTGGCATGTTGTATAAGTCCTCTCTCTAGAATAATCTAGAATTCAGCAAGGTCTGTCATTTTTGCTATAACTCATTTTCTAGGAGGTTCCAAGTAGTGAAACCTGGAGGAATTGCAGAGAAGACACTGAAGAATATTTTATATTTTAGATCAGTTTTAGACCTTTATTAATTTCAGGTACATAGTTATGCTTGTTGCAATTTAGGATTGTTGACTAATCCAAAAAACTAGTCATGTGAGACTTACATAAAGTTTGATGAAAATGTTATTCTCTTGTTGTCGAAGTTAAGGAAGGTCTATAGGTTTGTGATAACATACACCAAGCCTGTTATAGATTTACAAGTATGTTTTTATGGTTCATTTGGTCATGACATGGTACATTCTTGAGGCTACATAACAGTGAGGTTTTGGCACATGGTTTGATGTAAGGGTTTATGGTATTTGTCTTATGGATAGTGTGATGTATTGTTAGAGGCCCTTTGTTGGATATATTGGTGTATGTCTTTGTTATATGGTTGGAGTACATGGTTTAGGTATGTAGTTGATGAGTTGGCACATACATGAGGTGTATATTTGATGATGTTGGTACATCCTAATGAGTCATAGTTGATGTGTTGTTGATACATGATTGGTACATGCTTGGTGCATTGTTAGAGTCACTTTCTAGTAGTATTGTTGCCACATAGTTTATGGTTGATGTGGCATAAATATATTGGTATATTATTAGAAGCACATATTGATCTTGTTGATGGTTATGAGGTGTGGTGATGTGGATGGTTGATGCACTTGTGATAGTACATGTTGTTCTAGTTATTTATGTACATGATTGGTTGATGAGATTATTGTGACATGTTATTGGCATAGGTTGTTGGTATAGGTTTTTTGGTACAGGTTGTTACCAGTTGTTGGTAATGGTTGATAGTGATAGGTTGATAGTGACAGCGATTGATTCAGTGACAATGAAAGGTTGTCTATATTTAGCATTTATATTTCATGGAAGTGGGATGGGGAAAGGATAAGTGGTTGGATCCACCTTCCGGTTGGAGCTAGAGAACCAAGGAGTTGGAGATTCCTTCAGGTTGGAGCCTGATAATTAGGGGGTTGGAGCCAAAGAATTGGGTGGTTGTAGCCACCTTCCTGTTGGATCCTCCTTCTGGTTGGAGAAAGAGAATTAGAAGTTGGTGCTTCCTTGAATGTAATTCTTAAAGACATATAATAAAATCATTCTGTGGTTTTTTCCCGCATTGGGTTTCCATGTAAAATATTGGTGTATGGTACATTTTGTGGATGTGTCTATTATTTTTTATTATGCATTGATGGATGTTAATGTTATATGATGCAATAATATATTAATGATGAATTGATGGACATTGTTGAATAAGTTATAGGAATATAAATTGTGGTTAAAAGTGTATAAATTGTTCATTATTGATTCACCCCCCCTCTTAGTAATCCAACATCTACAAGAGGTATCCATTAGACCCGCTATACCTATCAATCCAATGCAAAGCATCTTAAATGAGTTTATAGGCACTTATTAACCAACTTTGTCTAACCATCTATTTGGGGATGATAATTTGTGATCATTTTTAATTTGGTTCCCTGTAGTTTAAAAAAATCATGCTAGCATTTTATGGTGAAGGTGGGATCATGATGCATCATAATTGAATTTGGCATGCCATGTCATTTCAAAATATGATCCGTGAAGACTTAGGCCTCTTTGGACGGCTTAAATGAGAGTTGTAAGAAACAAAAGTGGGTGTATTTTAAAAGGTTGTTAACAACCATTATCATGTCAAATTTATTTCCTTATTTAGGAATTCCAATGATAAAATCCATGGAAATCCCAACCTAAATTGTTATAAGGATCAGTAGAGGTTGCAATGTCCTAGCAGTCTTCCCTATTTCACCTGTGTTCCTTTGACATGTGTCACATTAAACTAAAAATGTACATAGGTTTTTCTTCATGTCAATCCAAAAGAATTAACTCTTAACTCATTCATATATTTGGTGAAAGCTAGAGTTACCTATGGTGTCATAGGAATGCAATTCTTATAATACACATTATTTTAAGGTAGAATTCTACACCAAAAATATATTCCCTTTATAACTTAACATGTCACCTATTGGGGGGTTTGATTCTCCTATATCCATTGGAGGAGTTGAATGATATCTACATTATCTAATCATTCATGTGTACCTATACAATCCATTCTGTTATGCACCAAATACTGAAGATAGCATAATAAACTAGAGTACACACCATGTACAATGAATGTGAGCATGGAGCACAACTCCAAGATAGATAATAGAGATGAGTTACACAATAACTCCTTAAATAATAATAGAACCTCCTCCAAATACCCCAATGCCTTCAAACATCCAAATCACTTATTCTCCCAATAATAACTACATAATATCTATATATACATATTTACACATTGCACATGTGGCCCCTTTGTTAGGCTAACCATATTACATATGAACTTTCCCCATTACATATACATTTAACCCTGTATATGGTCCCCTTAGGTTCATATCATATACATTTAATCTCATATATGCCCCCTTTAGGTTTATACCATAGTACCCTCCTTCAAAAAGCTTCGTCCTCAAAGATTTGCAGTTAAAGGATTTACATGTGATGAAACCAAGTAATATGATTTTCTTATGTTCCTACTTTCTTGTTTTCATCGATGATGATCCAACCATCCTAACTCAATTATTTTCAATCTTAATTCTTGACAATTAGTTGTTGCATAATTTACTTTCCTTTGATTCCATGTATTGTTGTTGTAACTTCTCTAATTTGTTGTAGTTGTTGGTCGATGATAATATTTTGTTCAATAATGGTTTTGTGAGGCCTTGTTCTATGAATAGTGTGTTGGATTACTGAGAGGGGGAGTGAATCAGTAATGACCAATTATACCAATTATTAATCCTTTAAACCACAATGTATATTATTTTACTTATTCAACCATGTTCATTTGTTCATCATCAACATCTTATTGTATCATAAGCACTAACATTCATCAGTGCATAATAAACAATAATAAACAAATCCACACAATGCACAATACACCAATATTTACATGGAAACCCAACGAGGGAGAAAACCACAGAATGTTTTTCTTATATGTCAAGAATTACATTCAAGGAATCACTAACTTCCAATTCTCCAACTACAGTTGGAAAGAGGCTTTGACCCCCTAGTTTCTCAGGATACAACCTGAGGGAAGCTCCAACTGCCCAGTTCTCTGGCTACAACCAGAAGGAGGCTACAACCCCCTATGTTCTCGGACTACAACTGCAAGGTGGCTACAACCACCTATCCTTGCCCCATCCAACTGCCCTGAAATATAAGTGCCAAATGTAGAAAGTGAATATGTCATTGTAATAACCTATTATATCAAATCTATCACTGAGAAACTTGTCACTGTATAATTATCAACCAATATGTACATGTTCCTTTCTTGTACTAACAAAACTAAATACAACAACAACATGTACCAATACTCTCCTCAATATATCATATCTAATAACATAAAACCCATACCTAAAATCACAAGAATATCACTCAAACCAGGTGCCAACAATGCACATCAACCATGTACATCAACACTATACAAAGATAACCAACAACATGTAGCAATTATGTATCAACAATAAACCAAACTATGCCTCAACAAGATGTATCAATATCACCATGTACTTCAAGTATGTATCACATCCATGTACCCAATCATATACCTATACCATATACCAATAACGTACACCAAGATAACCAACAAGATACCTCTAGTAATGCACCACACTCTCCATAAATCAAATACCATAAATCCTCACATCAACCATGTGCCACAACCTCATTGTTATACATCATATATATGTACCAATAACTTCAGCAACATACCTCAACCGAAAGACCTCAAACATGAACCAATACTAAACTTCAGTAGATCTTCCTCAGATCAACTCTACATCAAGCCCTAAAATTCCAAGAGGGCATCCAGCAGATTTATAAGGAAAACCCTCAACCAAATTCATAGATTCAACACTACACATATGAAAACCATACCTTTTTCTTCTTATAGCGTTCTGTTTCGATGGTTTTGTTGTTGCGATTCTGCTGCCACGATTTTTCTACCGCACTTTTTCTGCCGCACTTTTTTTTCCGCACTTTTCTTCCGCGATTTTTCTGCTGCACTTTTTCTACCACATTTTTCCTACCGCACTTTTCCTACCGCAATTTTTTTTCCACACTTTTTCTGTCACAATTTTCTTGCCGCACTTTTCCTGCCATGATTTTTCTGTCGCACTTTTCCTGCCGCACTTTTTATGTCAGACTTTTTCTCTATCAATAATACCTGCCCAAATAATCTTTCAAAAAATAGATATTTAATGATATTCAATAGGTCCTAATGGGAAACCCTTGCTCTCTTATTTACACTCTCCAAGTATCTTCCTTTAGAAGTATCAACTTTTGTCCACTTAACCACTTTGTCCACTTAGCCACTTTGTTCACTTAACTTAACCACTTTCCACAAATAGTAAGTTCTCAACTCCTAGTTGCAACTAAATTTATTATTTAATTAATTTCTTTTGCAACCACTTTGACTTATCAATAAATAGTAAACTCACCACTTCTTGCTGCAACCACTTCATTATTTAAATAATTTCTCTTTACAACCACTTTGACTACTTTATTAATTAAATAATTTATCTTTACTCACAACTTCTTGTTTAAACTAACTTTTTCTATAATTAGTCAATTCATAACTTATTTTCCCTTAACTAAATTCTTGTTGCAAGAACTTTATTATTTAATTTATTTCTTGTTCAACCACTTTGACTATTAAATCTTCTCATCACAACTAATTTACCATAATTTCCAAACTCACAACTTCTTGTTGCAACTAATTTATTTTTAATTATTTTTTTAATGCAACAACTTTACCCATGAGTAACTCCTAGTTACCATCAATTTGACTAGTACACTTCTTCTAGGAGATTATAGAATAATTTACTTATTTGACCTTCTAGGGGCTTCTAGATAACTCATGAGGGTTCTCCAACTTCATATGGCCATAACTCTCTAACTGTGAGGATTTATGTGACGTTTCACATATCACAAGAAATGGAATGACATATACTAATCATATAGAATAGTCTTACCCATAAATTCACTAATATTCATTCCTTTATACCTAAAACAGACTTGGGTACCTTACCCATGCATTTGTGCTACTGGAATTCACTACCGGACTTCTCCAATGGTTGACATCAATCACTAAGGGTTGATATCAATCACTAACTAAGGGTTGACATCAATCAAAAATATCACTCTCCAAGAGTTGACATCAATGACAACCAATAGTTCAGACCAACTTTCCATCAACCTAAGCCAACTATCTGAAATAGGAATGAGTATTTCATCTTCTTCCTTGATAATATTGATGTTAAAATTCTTGTCTTCCTTGAAATATCTCCTGGTAATGAGGGTGTTGATGTGGTTTCACATTTGATGGTTTTCCTTCACTCTACATGCCTATATCGTAAGTCTTATTTTCAAATTCAATGGCATCCTCTGTCCTTTATGGTTGGTCTTTAATACTACCTACATTTGAGATAATTCCATCATATTTGACTTTAACATTGTCAATTTGAAGCTCTGCTTCTTTAAGTATTTTAAGGTGACATTCTTGAATACTAACATCCTTCTCTTTCTGAAGTTGAATGGTGATAATTTCCATCGATTTATTTCTTCCTTCTTCAATTACAGATTGCATTTATTTACATCATCCATATTTTGGGCTTCCTCAATCTTGTTGAAAATTTCCTCTTGTCTTTTGGTAGTCTCTTTATCCAAGATCCTTTTTTTTTCTTCATTTTGAAAATGATTTTTTCCTCTTTCAATATCTTGACCTCATCCAATAGTTTTTTATTATGATTTCATAATCTACATATTTCTTCATCTTCTTTTTCAATTATTCCCTTGACTCGTCCTTTTCCCACTTCCCTTTGCTACTCTTTACCTATTTGAATTTTCGAACCTCCTTAATGAGAACTCCTTTAAGATCTTATATCTTATATAGCTCACCAACATTCTTCTTGATCTCTGCTTTTACTTCTTTTAACTCATCTTGAATTTTATACATCACCTCTATTTTTGTATCCTTGATCCATTTATTTGAGAAGATTCTTTCAAATTTTTCCCATGTGGAGTAGAATCTATTATCTTCATCAAGTTTAATCCACACTTAGAAGCTTCACCCTAAAAACAAAAATCTACCAACCAAGGCTTCAAATTAGTTGTATTTATCATCCTCAACCATTCCATGGCATTGATTTCATCTCTATCTTCATCTCCGCTAAATTTATGTATTTCCATTGATTTTTAATTGATGTCTAACCCAAAATATCAACTCAAAACCTCAATATATTAGAATGAATTATACCATATAGTTATTATCCTTTTACCAAATATAATATCCTATGTTTTCTCTTTCCAACAACTTTTGATCACCTCAATCGGACATCCCAATCAAAAGGTATGATCATTTTAAGTTAGCATATTTTTTAAATGTTAAGCATTAAACAAATCCCCATGTTAATCCCTAGATAAACCCCTACATATTGAATTATTAGATTTCTATTTTTATATTAGTGTTGTAGGCTAGATCCTTT
>JASDQU010190499.1:5968-19542 GCA_032191745.1 Picea mariana
TTCGACATCACATTGACTTCTGACTCTAAGTCGAGGACCACATAATCTATGTCATAATCTCCAATCTGAGCATTAAGGTGTAACTCCTTATTTGTCCTTCTCTTTTTGGATACTTGATATATTGCCTTATTCAGTAGAGGAGCTATCCTACCTATCTCATACTGTCTGATCAAATTTCGTAGTTCTTGTACAACTCTTTCATCCTTAATCAAATTAATGCAAGTACATAAGAATTCCATAAGCTTTATTACCTCTTTTCCTTCTCCAGGCGAAGCAGACTGATCAAATTCCAAAGGCATTCCACATTCTCTCACTTCTGGTTGTGTCTTTGATGAAGAATCTTGATCTCTTTCAAATTCTCTTATTGCCTCTTCAAACGTCTTATTTTCTTCCTTCAGATCAAACACTTGTGTCTTCTCTACAGCTCTTCTGACCCTTGATTCTTCTGTAGTCTTCCCTGGAATCACTTTATCTTCTCCTGTAACAGTGCCTTTTCTAGTGATAATAGCGACTCTAGGATCCTCTCTGCAAGGTTCTCTTGAGATTAGTTGTACTTGTTGGTTTCCTCCTCGTCTTTCCTGAAGTTTGGTTAACAGCACGAGACAATCTTCAATAACATGTTCAAATGAGTTGCAGTAGCTGCAAGTGGTAAAAGGGTTCTGACAATCCCTTGCCAAATGTCTTGGTTGTGCGCAGTTATAAAAAATATCTTAGCTCGACCTCAACCCATGCCTCCTCATTGTCCTCTTCCTCTGAATTCGCCGCAAGGGTTGAAGTTTCCTCTTCCTGGAGAGTTAAACTACGTAGCATTTCCCTCATGTTGTACTTCACCTTGAATCCTATATGTATATCTTGACCTTTCATGCAAGAGGTCATAAGCCCTACAATCCTTCTAATCATGCCCCACATATTTACAGAATGTGCAGTAAAGGTTGGTAGGTGTCTAGACATATTTTTGCATGTAATAACATTCACCAGGGCGATGTCTATTTCTACATACCTCGCACCAGAGTAGAGTAACTTGCTTCAAAGAACTTGGAGCTCTAGAGGCCAAGTATTCATGAAATAGGGGACAATGCTCCTTATCATGGCCTTCTTATTTTCATATGATACACTAGATGTCCTCTCTTTTATCTTTTCCCTTGTCTTTCTTCATATCTTCGACCTGCAGAGATAAGCTAGTTAGTTGACTCAAAATTTGACTCATACTTGAGATGGATTCTCCCATAAGAGTTGATTCTAGTTTCATGGCGATCTCCAATGCCTCAGCCTACGAAGCAACCTTCTGTTGCATCAGAGGAACTCTGATGTGTGGTAAGAGGGAAGCAATGAACCACTCCTTGTTCTTCTCTTCTGGGATTTGAAAACTCAACCAGCCTGTCAAGGTCTTAAACCTATGATCAAATTCCCAAACAGGTTCAGCTACTCTCTTCTTGATTTCTTTCAGTTATGTAATGCACTGTGACTCTGACTTGGGTTTCTTGAATTCTGCACTTAGCGCAATCTTGATATCATTCAATAGTTTAGGTTGTGCAATTCCTTTAACAAAATTCATGTACCAGCTCAATGCGTGGTCTCTCAAGGTAGTACTAAACCGAGCTCTCTTAACTGCTTCGTCATTGACTTGCTTAATACTCCATACAGCTTCGCATAAGAACCAATGTTGATCAGGATCTTCATATCCATCTCCTCTAAATATAGGTAGCCTCATTTCATTTTCCATAGATATTCCTAGGTTTCTTGACTGAGTATGTACTGAACTGCTGGTAATAGTGCTCTGAGTGCTCTGATAACTCTGACTAATATGGTTACTTAATGTTGCTAAAACAATAAAAGGAGTAATAGTACTTACTTTGAAAGACGGCACAGTTCCTAAAGTTTTTGGCTCGTCTCGATGGAGTTCTTCAGTCTTCCCTTCCTCTTCCCCAGCGGATCCCGATTGTTCCCCATTCAATAGCTCTTCTTCTTCTCCACTGTAGAACCCTTCGTCCTGTGCCAGTGGTTCGTGGATCTGCTCAAACAGATCTACTAGAGGAACTTCTTTGAAGGTTCTCCCACTACGCTTATGTCCAACCTCTGTGTCGTTTTCGTTGTCTGAGTTCTTGAAAATTAGATCTTCAATCCAACTGATTACTGTATATTCAAGATGTTGTTCTCATGCAATAGTATCTTGATCTTCAACTTCAAAAAGTGTAAAAATTTTCCTCTAGGTCCCTTAAAGAAATATCTCTCTGCTTGGCTATATGACTCTACTCTATCAATAGAAAACTCGGTAATGTACCCTCCAATAGTGTTATCATACCAGTGATATATTTCTCTTGACACAACATTATCATCTCTCTTAACCTTCTTGATCAACTTCAACGTCAAACCGCATGTGGTCTAGATATGATTTCAAACTGGATATTTGCTAATCTAGCTAGCCACTTGTATAGCTCCTTATGAATTCCTCCAAACAAAATCTCATGTCTATCGGTAAAGATATACCTTCCCAACCAATCCTCTATACTAATATTAGGGTTTTTGTTCTGAGCTTCAGCGAAGTCTTTCTCTTGTTCTTCTATCCTCTTCTGAATCTCTGTCTTCGATGGAAACCACCTTGACATTCCCTCAAGAAGATCTTGGTCCCGACCATGGAACCATTTGTTGGCACAGGGGCAGACCCAGGGTTCAACTCTAACAATGCACCCACAAGCCCTAACTACTAGCCCTTTCATCAACACCTGTGAAGTAGATGTAGTCTCACCCAAAGTACCAATAGGGGGTTGCAGGACATAAGTGTCTACAACCAGAGGAAATTCAAAGTGGATCCAAGGAAAAAAAACACAACAACCTAGTTATTATTTATCTCCTTTAAGCCTATTGTGCATAGTATATCTCAGATCTAATACAATGATGCAATAACAGAATAACAGAAAGAAAAAGAACACAACATCAATCACACATAACAACAAGATATACATGGTTCACCCTCTCCCTAGGGATACGTCCATAGAACTGTGTTTCTTGATATTATATGAAAACATACAATTCTATATGCCCTCTTAGCTTGCAGATCTTTCTCTCCTTCTCTCTCTTTCTCCCCTCCCTGGGCACCCAGCTGCAGGGTTGATCTTCACAACCAGCTGAAGATCTTACAATATAGACTCATTATTTCTCTCAACACAACAATAACAACTAATAACAACCAACACCGATGAACTCTCCTCGAACGAACCCTCCCAAGTCTTCTAAACCTTTATTTATACATTACAATGACTCTCGGACAACCTTAGACCGAAGCCTAAGTGTCAAAACCCTAAAATGCCAAAACCCTAGGTGTCTAAAACCCTAGGTCCACTTGACCCATGTTTTTAGGTCTTCGCCAACCTGTCTTTCCTTCTTTCCCGTGAGGTGCTCCAAAGTATTCATCGGTGGCTTTTTCCACTTGCTGAGTTGTTCATGATCCATCTTCCTTGTTGATCTATCTTCCTCGATCTTCTCGTTCAACGACTCGTTTTCCCTTACTTCGCTCCTTTTTTGCTTATTTGATCACTTCGACCCAATCGTAGTCAATGTGTCTTCCACTTAGTTCGTACTTCACCTTTCTTCCTCAATCCTTTCTTTCTTCCATAACCAAGGGCCAACAAGCCCCCAAAAGTCACATGTTACTCATCTCGAGGCACTGCAGGTTTGAACCTTTTGTTTCACTTCGACTTTAGACTGCACGGAGCAGCCTGAGCTCTCTACTCTGTTCCTTCCTTCCTTGTGCAAATTTTCTTTTTTGTGTCTGGTACCCAGTTTCAACTGCACCTGGTACCTAGACCCTTCTTCTTATGCTTTTACTGAGAGTTGCGAGGCAACTGGTTGTCATATAATACAATTTCAACCAGCTCCCATTCACTAAACCTTCCTTCCATTCTCCATTCAAAGTCTTCAATTGCACAGATCCTCCTCCTTTAATATAGGCAATCTCATATGGCCCAAGCCAATGTGTCCTAAACTTCCCTGGGTGCTTCAAGAACTTGTTGTCGTATACCAATACCAGATCTCCTTGCTTAAATGCTTTCTTCTTTATGTGTCTATCATGATAAGATTTTTCTCATTCCATCTGTACCTGCTGATGAAACCCTGCAATAAAAATGTCTTCCTCTAGTTCCACCAACTGTGCAAGCCTATCTTTCACAACGTCTGTGTCATCCATATCTGTAAATGTTGCAATTCTTAGACTAGGAACGAAATATTCCATAGGTACGACTGCTTCTAGGTCGTAAACCAACTTAAAGGGAGTCTGCATTGTCATCTTCTTGCAAGTGGTTCTATAGGCCCATAACACTGATGGTACTCTCAAATCCGAATCATCTTTGTTCACACTGCAAATATTCGTTAGCATTGTCTCCAAGATCTTATTAAAATCTTTGACTGTACCATTCCCTATGGATGTTATGGAGTGCTCTTCTGATGATGAGCTTCAAATTCCTGAGTCAAGGCTTCAATAGTCTTATTGATAAAATGTGTACCTTGATCACTCATAAGTGTCTTTGGGCATCCAAACTTGGCTATGATATCATCAAATATGAATCGTGCAGCTGTAGTTGCACTACAATCCTTAATTGCTCTTGATTCTGCCCATCTTGTCAAATACTTTGTTGTAGTGATAATGTACCTCACTCTTGTGCGCTTCCCTAGTGGTTTGATAGGTCCTAGGAAATCAACTGCCCATTTCTCAAATGCATGTAAAGTTAGCTGAGGTGCTAAAGGAATCTCATCTTTTCTGGAAGGTTTCCCAACTATTTGGCATACATCGCAGGCTCTGTAGTATTCCTTATAATCTTTGTGTAAAGTGGGCCACCAAAGGCCATCTCTAAGAACCTTTGGCATTGTTGTTTTCCCTGCATAGTGTCCTCCTATGATGCCTTCATGTGCTTCTTCTAGAATCAATGGCATCTCTACCTCCATAACACATCTCCTCAGGATCACATCAGGTCCCATCTTATGAGAAGAACCAACAATGAACAACCCACGAGTGACGAACCCCTCTTGTTTCATCTAGGTCCTTATTTATACATTTCGTGACAATGTCCAGGCACCAAAACCCTAGATCCAAAACCCTAGGTGTCTAAAACCCTAGGTCTACTTGACCTGCGTTTTTAGAGCTTCACCAGCCTATATTTCCTTCTTTCCCGTGAGGTTCTCCAAATCATTCGTCGGTGTCTTTTTCTACTTGCTGAGTTTTCCATGATCCATCTTCCTTTCTAATCTGTCTTCCTAAATCTTCTCGTTCAATGACTCATTTTCCCTTAATTCACTCCTTTTCTGCTTCTTTGATCACTTCAACCCAATCTCGTTCAATGCGTATTTCATGTAGTTCATACTTCTCCTTTCTTCCATAACCAAGGGCCAACACCAAGTAATGGTAAGTCAACAATGTAAAGTTGAATTTAAAATAGTTGGTTATAAAGATGAGATTCTATGTGATGTCATACCTATGGACGTTTTCCATGTTTTGTTGGGCAGCCCATGGAAATATGATAGAAATGTCATACGTGATGGAAGGGAAAATACTTACACCCTTGAAAAGAATGGTCATAAGCATATGTTACTACAAATAGAAGACAAAGGAGTCAAGGAAGAATCTAGTCCTAGCATACTTCTCATGAGTGGGAATGAAACCTTGAACGAAGTCGGGAAGGAGAAGGAAATGTAGTTGTTGTGGTGAGGAAGCCCGGAGTCATCTTTACGAACACTTCTATGGATGATCTGCATGAAGAAATTTAGGAATTGTTGGATGAGTTTGTTGATATCATGGTGGATGAATTACCTCGTTCTTTACCAGCCATCAGGAGTATCATTCACCACATTGACCTTATTCTAGGAGCGAGTGTGCAAAACAAAGCAACATACAGGTTGACACCTCAAGAGAATGAAGAGGTCAAGAATCAAGTCCAAGAGATGTTGGATAAAGGTTTAGTCAGGGAAAACTTGAATCCATACACAGTACCAACTTTATTAAGTCCAAAGAAAGATGGAGGTTGGAGAATGTGCACAAATTCAACAGCCATCAACAAGATAACCATCAGGTATAGATTCCCTTTACCCATAATGGATGATTTGATGGATTGCTTGAGTGGAGAAAATTATTTTTCCAAGATAGAATTGAAAAGTGGCTATCAGTAGATAAGAATGAGAGAAGGAGATGAATGGAAGACAACCTTCAAAATGAATGAAGAATTGTATGAGTGGCTTATTATACCATTTGGCTTAAAAACTTCCCTGAGCACATTCATGAGATTAATGAATGAAGTACTCAAGGATTTCATTGGTAAGTTTGTAATTGTGTATTTAGATGATATTTTAGTTTTCAGTAAGACCGAAGGAGAACATTTGAGGCACTTGAAATTGGTGTTGAGGAGGTTGCAGCAGGAAAAGTTGTTGATAAATATAAAGAAATGCTCTTTCATGAAGACATAACTCATATACTTGGGTTTTGTGATCTCTTCAAATGAGTTGAAGATGGATCCAGAGAAGGTGAGGGCAATCAAAGAATGTCCTTCTCTGAGAAGAGAATTTTTCATGGATTAGCAAGTTTTTATAGGAAAATCATCAGGAATTTCAGTAGCATTTGTGCACCCATACTGGACACCGTAAAGAAAAATCACAAATGCTTTAATTGGACAGTAGAAGCTGAAAATGCTTCAGAGTATTAAAAGAAAAGATCAGAGAACGACTGATTTTGGTTCTACCAGATTTCAAGAAGATATTTTAGGTGATATGTGATGCAAGTGGAGTAGCTATTGGTGAAGTCTTGAGCCAAGACAATAAGCCTATTTATTATTTCAATGAGAAGTTGAATGGCACTAAACGGAAGTACTAGACGTATGACAAGGATTTTTACGTTGTAACAAAAGCTTTGAAAAAATGGAGGCATTACCTTATTCCGAAGGATTTTGTCTTGTACAGTGACAATCAAGGTTTACAGTTCATAACTAGACAAGAGAAGTTGAACCAGAGACATGCTAAATGGGTAGAATTCATGCAGAATTTTACTTTTGTTATTAATCACATTAGTGGTAGCACTAACAGAGTTGTTGATGCTTTGAGAAAGAGATGTCTGATTATGCATAAATTCCAAGTGGAGACCTTAGGATTTAAGAACCTTAAGGAAATGTATAGATAAGACCTAGATTTCAAGGAGGCTTACGAAGCATGTGAAAACCCTTTGCTAAGGGACAAAAGCCAGTGGATGGAATATTTGATACAAAATGGACTGTTATTCAAGGGAAGAAAATTATGTATTCCGAAATGTTAAATGAGAGACAACCTATTGAAAGAAAATCACAGTGTAGGATTGGTTGGACATTTCGGCCATGATAAGGCTTATGCATAGCTGATTTCTTCATACCATTGGCCAGATATGAGGTATGACGTGAAGAAATTTGTGGACAGATGTAGAGTCTGCCAGTATGCCAAAGGGAAACAATAAAACATGGGTCTGTATCAACCATTTATTATTCCATATAGGTCGTGGGATGGCATAAGAATGGACATTGGATTTTGTGTTGGGATTACCAAGAACCCACAAGGGGAGTGATTCCATATTTGATGTGGTTGATGGGTTCTCAAAGATGGCAAATTTTATATGATGCAAGAAAATGAGTGATCTTACTCACATGGCCAATTTGTTTTTCAAGGAGGTTGTGAGATTACATGTCTTTCCCAGAAGTATAGTCTCAGATAGAGATACCAAATTCATGGGATACTTTTGGAGAACTATGTGGAATAAGTTGGGGAAAAACGTTTCCTTCAGTTCATCATATCACCCTGAGACAAATGGACAAACTGAGGTGGTAAATCAGAGCTTAGGAAATTTGCTAAGGATTTTGGTCACTGGACATCACAGTTAGTGGGATCAAATTCTTCCCTAGACAGAGTTTTCTTATAATGATTCACCGAACAGAAGCACTGGAAAAATCCCATTTCAGATAGTGTATGGGATTCATCCAAGAGGAATTTCAGAGTTAAGAACTTTAGGACATGATGAGTTCTAAAGTGCAGGAGTAGAAGACTTTGCTGCAAAGATGCAGAAGCTACATAATCAAATAAAGGGGCATTTACAAGATAGCAGTCATAAGTACAAGAGTCAAATAGATCAAAGAAGAATAAAGGTTCACTTCGAAGTTGGAGATCAAGTTTGGGCATACTTAAGGAAGGAAAGTTTCCCAAGAGGAACATATAACAAGTTAAAGATGAAGAATATATGACCATGTAAGATCCTCAGAAATTGTTTTGCCAACGATTATAAGGTTGAGTTACCAAAAAATGTTGGAATATCACCAATATTTAATGTTGTCGATCTGTACCCTTACAGGATGGATGATACAAGAGAATCAGGGGATCAAAAGGAGATCCAATGGGAAAAGTATATTCCCACAGTAGAGAATCCACAGATGGAAAAAATTTTAGATAAAAGGATTAGTAAGAAGACCAAGAGGAAGACTTATTTTTAGTATCTAGTGAAGTGGAAAGACCACCCAGCAGAGGATGCTAGTTGGGTAGCTGAACCTAATATTCATAAGAATGAAAAAATAATATAGGAGCTCATGGACATGAGTCCAGGAATATTTTTTCTATAGGAGTATGATGTAGGAGCATCGCCATCAGCACTAAAGGAGGCCGAGTGGAGGACAACTCAGTGCTAGCGTACAGATTTAAAGTTGGTTTTGATCCCAAGGAGGGCACATCATCTTAAATTTTTGAAAAATTGTAAATAAAGATCTTTTAATATTTGGAGGCTTGAGCCATTGTATAGGATTGCAAGAGATTGTAATCACTTTAATTATCTATAGGATTGTACATATTTCGAACGTCCTCTCTTATCTAGTTTGTAAATGCTAATTCAATGTAATAGGCCTTAGTAGATGATTGTGTAGTTGGTAGGAAGGATCGATAAGCCCCTCCATGTATAAATACATGTAATCTATGCCTAAATGAGGTTGTTGAAGGCTATTATAGAAAGAGGTTGTTGAGATTTGTTATTTGTTGCTGCTAGTTATTATAGAGAGATGCTAAGGAATGTATGAGTCCATGTACATGTTTTTTTGAATGAATACAAGCATAAAGGTTTGATTCCAAATCTATGGTGTTATTTATTTATGAATCCATTAAGTAAATGTTATGCTATTTTCTTGTCGTAGTTAATTATGCTCATATGTATGCATTTCTTAGTTAGCCAGAGGAATTGTTAATGTTTATTTAAGTTTCAATTGTTTCTCTTCTGAGAGATCTGGTGCAAGGATTGCACAATGCCCGCAAGGTATGCGAAGGCCAAGTCGAGTTTGACTCGGAATCTCAGAAGAGGTACTGTGAAACTTTGCGGAGGAAGTGCAAGGAGTGAAAAATTGATCAGTGGAGAGAAAATATTGAGGACAAACCCGTGCAAGGTGTGCATTGGGCCTACACTCAGTTGGAGTGTTGGAGAGTCTAAGTCTGAAGAGTGCAAGAAGTGTGCGAAAAATTCTCAAGAAAATCGAAAGTCTTAAGGTGAACAGGCACCAAAGGTGCGCGGGAGTGACTTAGAAAAATTTCTAAGTTTGAATTTGTAAAGTGTTCAGAGGAGTGAAAAGGAAGGTGCAAAGGTTCAAATTTCTTTGCTTGGTCAAGCCCAAGAAGGATAGTGACCAATATCCTTTGAAAAAGGAGTTTTATTAGTTTGGAGGATGTGCGCCTGAGATCCACTCATGGAGAAACTAAGCCTTTCATAACCACTAGATCTATGAAAGTAGCATGATATTTACCACCAGAAGTCCTTAGGACTTCGCGAGTTCGGTAAAATTTCATTTGGGGAGGGTGTTGGAGTCGGAACCCCCAAAGTTATGAAGTCTGAAGCTCATCTAGAGCATTGATTTTAGTGGAAACGTGTCAGTGGATCATCGATTCCGGAAGACCGACCATCCGGGAGAAAGGGTACATGATTGTGAAAGGTTGACAATACCCTGAAGCTCTGAGTAACATAGTAGATTTCCACCGTTAATAAATGGGAGATGCGTGGCAGTAGATCTCAAGATCTGGAGATCCAACATCCCAGAATATGCATAAAGTGGTGCTTCGAAAAGTCTCAAATATCGGATACGCAAAGTGGATTCCAAACCATTGATCTATGGAAGTACCAAAACCATCCGATGTGATTCAGAGTTCAGTTCTTCAGGAGCATAGAGTGTTGGAGTGGGAAGAATTGCCAAAGCCCAAAATTTCAAAAATCATTTCTCGCCATGGATTTAAACAAGTTCTGTAGATAGTTGACCATTGTTGTGGTTCCACTTTCGCCATTTCGGCATTCGTGAGGAACGTGGTGCAACCTTGCTAAGACTCTTGAAACCCAAGAGCTCCGAAGTCCTGAAATTATTGGGGATTTGAGGTTTAGCCCATGATTTTGGCTCATGATCCCTTGAAAAACTTGCTAGTTCTCAGGGACCCCTGAAAAGTGAATTTTTCATTCGGAAAAAAGGACTTAGGACCTATGTATTTGGTTTTTAGGTCTCAGATGGAGCCTGTGAGCTGATCCAGCTCCTGAAGTCAAACGATCCTAGACTGGGAGATCGCATAGAACCCAAGGAGTGGGTGGGGTTTTTCATCAAGTATCTAGTCGACTGAGCTTCATAGTTTGTTGACTATTTACAATGGTTGACTCTTTGTCTTATTCAACTAGGCCCCTTTAACATCACCCTTAGTTAATTGGAGGCCCACTGATTTTTTCAAAAGTAGTAGAGGATTAAGATAGGGTAGTCCCCTCTTCCCATTATTATACATTATAATGGTTGAGGCGTTGGGTAGAAATTTGGAAGATGAAATGGTTTCTATTAACCTTCATGGAATCAATTTGATTATAGGTGTTAAAGGAATGAACCATTCACTATTTGCAAATGATACTATTTTATTGGGAAGGGCCTCGACAGTAATTGTTGAAAAATTTAAATATGTTCTTGATCATTTTATCAGCGCTTCAATAAGAAAGGTTAATAATGGTAAAATTCGAATTTATGGTTGGAAAATTAGCCCACAAATTCTTCATGCTATGTCCATAATTTTAAAGTTACCTTATTTGGAGTCATGGGCCACTTTTAAATACCTTGGAATGTCAATCTCTCTTAGTAATCCCTCTGCTCGAGTTTGGCAAGGCATAATCAACAAGATCAATAATAAATTTTAGCAATGGGGGTCACAATGGTTGAACCCAACAGACAAGATCATCCTCATAAAGTATCTGATGTCATCCCTTTCCATTTACCAATGCTCAACATTGGTAGCTCCCATCGAAATTATGCAGAATGTTGTGAGAAAAATTCATAAATTCCTATGGAAAGAAGGAAAATCAAACCATAAAAAGTTTCATTTGGTGAATTGGAACATCATCAAATCATCCAAAGATCAAGGAGGTCTTGGATCAAAGATCCCATAATTATGAATATGAATTTGGTAGAAAACATCCTTTGTAGATTAATCTCTAGCAAGTTGGAATGGTGGAAGAAAGCCTTCCTTAAAAAATACTTAGAAGGAAATAAGAAGAATTGTTTGGACAATCCACTAGATAGCTAGAAGGGATCATGTGTTTGGAAATTAATTAGAATTGTGGTTCCTTTATCTCAATCCAAGATTACTTGGGTCTCGAGTAATGGTAAAATGAGCAATATTTGGAGGGATAACATTATGGAGAATCCTCCAATTGACCACAATCATGAACTTGTTCCTTTGAAAGTCTAGATGGAAATCCAAAGCCTTAACACTTTTTTTAACATATCATCCTTCTCTAAAGATGGTAATCAATGGATTGGTTTTTCCTCTTGTTTTCTTCCATCTAATCTATCCCCTATGGTCCCAACTCTTCTAGCATCTCTCAAATCTTGTGCTCCATTCAACCTCTCGATATCTAATAGTAGAGGCTAGTGTCAATTGGATTACATCATTATATTGGGATACCAATCCTATATCATCTCTTTACCTCTCCCTTAATGATATAGTATATGGAAGAGTGTTTGGAAAAGTGACAGTCTACCCAATATCAACACCTTCTATTGGGTAATGGTTCATGGCAAGCTAGTAAATATAGAGAATATCCAAAAAATCAGGGATTCAAGGGCCCTTACGATGTTCTTTTTTTCATTTAGAGGATGAAAATGAATGACATGTCTTCTTTGATTGCATTTATACCAATTATGTTTGGTAGTTTTCTTTTAGAAATATCAATCATGTGATGAGGGTCCAAAATTCATGGATAGATATATTCACTTTATGGCACAGACGTTACAAGGGTTATTTCACAAATAAACTTGTCTTTAAGAGGGCCTAGCAAGCAATACCAAAATTTATGTGTTAAATTTTTTTTGGATGATAACAAAGCTATATTTCAATAGGAATTAGTCAATCCCAAGGTAACGACTGCAAAATCATAGGGTCTAATGTCAAAATCTATCTAATTTTGGGTAATGAAATTCCATATGGTGTAGTTGTTTGATTTCTAGGAGAAAACATGGCTAGTAGACATCCTTATGGGAGGATATTCTCATTCAATGTTAATGATCCTTCATTCCTCTCATCCTTCTAACTAGTAGATAAGAAAAAAAGAGGAATAATTCAATGGGTGTAAAAAAAACAACAAAATATATCCTCTTCTTTGATGGTTCCTCGAGAGGAAACCTAGGGGTGGAAAGTGTGGTGGGGGGATCATCCTTTATCCCAAGGGGAAACAAGAATTGAATTATGAATGGGGTATTGGGACTACCACAAAAAAACATGCAAAACAACTTATGCTCTCCTCCATGGATTAACATCTATAAACACATCTTGTGTGAATAATTTGATAGACATTAGGGACTCATCCATAATTATCAGTATAATGAACAAATAGAAAATATCATCATATAGCAAGTTTGATTGTCCATATATAATGTAAAAAAGGAGGTTCTATAGTTTGAGGATATCAAGTTTTTTCATGTTTTGAGGGACCTAAACCAACAATTGAACAACCACACCAACATGGCATCAAAACTAAGTGAAGGAATCCTAAGAAAAAGAGGGTAAAGTTTCTTCCAAGCTATCCTCGTAGAGCATGAATTATGCCATTATTTGCATGTTTCCACATTACAAGGAATTTAGGACACATATGTCATTTCACCAAAGTAGGTGAATAGTATGTAGTTGGAGGTGGGATGCAATGTACATTGTCCTCATGTTATCCCCACACATGCCACTCTTAACTCATTGCAATAATTTTGTTAGGGTCCTAACCCGCACATAGGTAGATTAATATATTTGGATGTAATAAAGGTCAATATTAATAAGGCCTTTCAATAAAATAGAATAAGGCGGATGTAAGAAGACCTAATAGAAGCTTCAGCTTCTAGAAGGATCTTCCTTTAGATGCTTTTCTTGATAGACATATTTAGTATAAATAAGGGTCGAGGTTATGAAAACCCTAGCTTGGAGATTATTGTAACAGAGCGCTGCTCGATTGGAGGTTGCCCCTCGAAGAGGCCTGTGAACATTGCTTTCTGAATCAAAGTATTATTTTTGTTGTTGTTCTTATATCATTTCTGTGTTAT
>JASDQU010190506.1:3355-20191 GCA_032191745.1 Picea mariana
CAATACCTACAATATATTGAATTTATTTTTTTCAATTTAAAAACCCCCTTTATGAATGAACGTAATAAAATATTGGTCAACAAGGTGAAGCCCCCATGGTAATTAGGGCCTATCATGAGGACCAAGAGGTTGGCAAGAATGTAGCCCCTCTTGTTCCTGATGGATCTAGTATGGCCAGAGACAAAAAATTTCATAATTATGGAGTTGTATTGACATACAAAGGTCTTTGTGGCAGAGGCAATGTTAGCCAAAGAATCAGATTTCAAAAACCTCATGCTCATAATGGATTCTCTGGAAAGGCGGAACAAGCTTCTACTCATTATGGTTTCTTGGTTGGTCAAGAAGCATGGAGGAAACTTTCAGGTGATCTCAGACTACCCTGCCTCCACTTCTCAGACGACTCTTTTAAGCACTCAGCAATGACTTCTTCTAGACTAGCCATCCAGAGCCAAAAAACATGATGATGATGACGGATTTTACCACTATTAGTTGGTAGTTTGAAAGTTGTTTCTATGTTTTTCATTGCACTAATTTAGTTAAACAAACTCATGATAATCAAGGGGAATTTTCCAGTTTTCCTTTCGATTATAGTTTAATGGTTTAATACAATGACTTGCTTAGGCCATCCCCATGAGCCATGATTTATTGTACTTTTTGTTGGTAATAGAAGAACAAAAAGCTTACCAACAAATATAAATAAAAAATAATATAGATATCTCAAATTTTTCCACACCTTTATTATACCTGTCGATAGGCATGGTATATAACTTTGAGTTTGGTTTGACTTTCTATTAGTTCATGGTTGACCATAAAATATACACCCATTTATCCAAAGTTTTAAAAAATAATTATTTATTTTAAATTTTAAATCTCATTTATCTGATATCTTATTGGCTCAAAACTTTGCAGTCTTATCGCTGCCTTTACTTCCCCCAATGTTCATTGTAATAAATATTTCTTGTTTTTTTATGTATACTGTCAAAAGTTGGGGCCATCTTGCAGAATTCATACTAAAAAATTCACTCTTATCTTATTGCCCATGCCAAGGCCATGTGTACTGGTTAGGTTGGTCTTCAGTGATATTCAGCCTAGTTCATGTTTTTGTTCTTCATTGGAAACATTTAGCTAGTGTCCAGCCTAGTTCATGTTTTTGTTCTTCATTGGAAACATTTAGCTAGTGTCATAAATATTTTCGGGCTTCGACGTACTGAACTATGGGTTTTCCGCTGTAACTTTCTTGCCTTTTTGTGCTTCTTGTGGCTATCTATTAGTGCTTTCAATAAGATCAGATTGATAGGCAAGGATCTTGGTTTACTGGCTGAGTAGGGCTTTCATCTCTTGCGTCCATAGTGGCCATTAACAAGCATTATTATAAATTCTAGTATATACATTCTATATGCTATTGACCACATATTAGTTAGGTTTGACCAAAACAAGTTAAACTTTTTAAAAAGGTATGACATATTTGATTTTTTAAATTATTTTAAAACAATTTTTTAAAATGTAATTAATTGTTCAAATTAACTTCTTATTGCTGCATAAATATGTGAAATAAATAGTTTGTGCACTGCAATAATAATATGTGCAAGCTTAAAAAAAAGATATAACAGCGGATGTGGCACGTATTGCTTTATTTGCATTGTTTGTCAAACTCCTACGTTTTCATCTCATTGTTGTCAGGTATACTTAATAAATATATGATCGATCCAAGTAATTATTATGAGTGATTTCCAGATTTTTCACAAACGATTCACAAATACATAAAGGTAAGAGAATCACTTTGAAGTTATCAAGTAATTAATATAATAAAGCCATACCCGATTGTGCAAGTATTGATATCAAACTCAAACCACTTTGAAGTTATTAAGTAATTAATATAATAAGCTGGATTCACTTTTGTGATTTGAAAAACATTGAAAACAAGGAATATTCATATGAAATGAAGTTATTAAGTAATTAATATAATAAGCACTGTCCACTTTTGTGATTTGAAAAACATTGGAAGCAAGGAATATTCATATAAAAGCTTGTTGACTTTATCTTTTCAATATAATTTGGAAGAGACACATGATATACACCTACGACATGTATAATATTTTTTTCTTACTTGGCACAAAATTTGGTAGACCTTATCCCTTCAATATAATTTTTGTGCTCACACCAAATTTCATACTACTAATGGTGAGGAAAAACGGTTTTTTTTTTTTTTATATTTTTATACTTAAAAAAACCATTTTTGACATTATGTATATATACATTGGTCAAAGATTTACACATCATATTAACTTTCAACTTGACAAAATTTATGGTAAATGAATATTTTCCAAATTATTTATTATGTCTATGATTTTTAAATTTATAATGACAAAATTTGTTGTAAATGAATATTTTTCAAATTATTTATTATCTCTATAATTTTTAAATTTATGATTATTATATACATTACACATTATAATTATTTTATACATTATATAAATAACCATTATAATTTAAAAGTTTTAAGTTTTATAGAATATTAGTGAAATTGTTAATATATTTAATGCAATGTATTTTGCACATGAAACAAGATAAATAGTTTAATTTGACAAGGCCCTTATGTCTACATGGAAAGAAAGGCAAACAAATACTTCACCATGTGTCATTTGTCACTTGTAAATAACAAGTATCATATTTTTGTAAGTACGAGGCAAAGCGTGTGCTGCTAATGGCAGGATGCATAATCCAAGTGGCAAAACAAATGACATGGCAAAGGAGGTGGTGCAATCATCGGTTATTTTGACAATTTTTATTTATAGGCCAACGTTTCCTTCTTCGTCTCTGGGGTTGGAAGGAATTGGTCATTGACTGGTCTGCCTCTTTCTTTGTTTTCTATTTATAGGCGAACGTTTCGTGCTTCTTCTCTAGGCATTGGAAGAAATTGACCTATTCTTTGTTTTCTTTGAAAGCTTTAACCAAATTAATCCATTTCCAATTGAATGTTCTTAATATAGTGCGATTTATCTATACTTTCTTAATACAGTACCGTTGAAATTAAATCAACAACCATAGATTTTGACAAAGTATATATGTTGTTATGCAACCTTATTTAATATATTGTTTTCTCAATAGTCTATGAGTTATTAGTCCCTACGGTAAGGTAAGCCAAGAATATAGTTTTTCCTTATCATTTTTTGGGCATTACTTCCCATACCAAGAATCTTGGTGTTCAAACTTTATAAAAAATAATATAGATATCTCTAATTTTTCCACACCTTTATTTAAGATATTGTTTTGTCAATAGTCTATGAGTTATTAGTCCCTAGGGTAAGGTAAGCCATGAATATAGTTTTTCCTTCTCATTTTTTGGGCATTACTTCCCATACCAAGAATCTTGGTGTTCAAACTTTGGAAACTTATAGTTTTGGGAAAAGTTATTATATGTTGATTTTTTTTGAGGATTTTTTTATTTATTGAGTCATGCATTAGAGATACTTGTTTTCTAGGAGGTGAGTGATAGGTTTTTGGTGGGAATTAATGTTGTGGTGTAAATGCACCATCGACCACTAAAGCCATGCATGAGCCATCCTCCTCTAAGCATTGTTGTGTGAATTATTATTTATGATGTCCATCTTTGAGCAGAGTTGAGTTAGTTGGTGTTTAGTGTTGTGTTTTCTACTAGATGAATATGTGTTGAATTCTATGACTCAAGAGGGCGTTCTCATAGGTGTTGGTTCATTGTGTTTTTTCTAGAGGGGGAGGGAATCATCATTGTGGGATTAAGGTAGGTTCTAGGTGTTTTGGGGGGATACAGGGAATGGGTGGGTTTATAGGTATTAGGGTTATAAAAATGGGTATTTAGTAAAAGTTAGGGATATATAGTAAAAATAGAGAGTTTTGTTTTTGAAAGATGTATTGGGAGGGGGGTTCAACAAAAGTTTTTTGGGAGACATTTATCAATATTTACAGAAATTAGGAGTACTCTTCAATATCCCATGAATGCACATGTTATCTCAAAGGTTCTCTAAGTGAATGCCTCATGGATCACCATGGGATTGAGGATGTTTAGCATTGTGTCTCTACTGAGGGATTGAGGATGTTATTTCATTATCTCGTATATTTGTGTTCACTGGTATATAAAATTATGTTTTGGTTCATTTGAAGGGTGTCGTTGCTATGGGATTAAGGTGAGTTTTTAGTATGTGTTGGTGTTATTATATTTTTTTATATGTATGGCATGGTTTCATTGCATTACCTATCATTCATTATATGTAATAGTCCTTTGTTGACCCCTATGTTTAGTATTGTGTTCTTACTACATCTGGAGGGTGGCATCGCAATGGTATTGATGTATGTTTTGGGTGTTATTGGTGCTATGAGGTAAAGGGGGTTTTATGGTGTTATTCCATTCTCACAAGGGTTGTGTGAGTTGGTGTTTAGCATTGTGTTTCTACAACACCCTAAGGATGTGAATCATCATTGTCGAATTGATGTGGGTTTTGGGTATGTATTGGTGTCATGTGTTTTCATTGCATGAAGGTTGTGGTTTTGGGTCTTGTGTTGACCCTATGTTTAGTGGTGTGTTTCTACTAAAGCGAGAGGGTGTCACCATTCACTACAACAAAAACACACATATACTCACATTTGTCACTTATGGAGATCCCTACCAAGGGAGTACATTTTTACTAAGTCCCTAAAGAACCTTCTAGTCATTTTATTTCATTTTCATTGGACCTTTAATGAAATTTTCTTTTCATCCCTTCAGAAAGTTGATTTTGAGCCTTTCATAATAATTACTTTCAAAAGTTCCCAAAATACTTCAGGACTTTCCAAAAAGTCCAAACCTTGAAAAGGTCCTGAATGCTATCAAAACATTAGTTGCTAAAGGTCCTAAAATCTTTTGAGGCCCTTCACAACTTCACCTCCAAAATAGCATGCCTTGTTTGAATGAAAACTAAAAATTTTAATTTTCGAAGGTTCTTGAAAGACTTTGGGACTTTTCAAAAGATTCAAACATTGAAAAGACAAGAAAAGTTATCGGAACGTTTTTTTTTTCTTTTGGAGCCCTTTTGCTAAGATATTGTGGGGTTGTTTCAAAGTACAAGTTATCCAATGTTCAACAAAACATGGTATTCCAATAGAGGACAAACACCTTCAGTAACCACTCACACAACCAGATCAAAGATCAACTCACCGATGTTTTTAAATGGTTAAAACCCTTGAATATGGAAATAGTCCATGGTCCCAACGAATGTGGCAACTTGAGGTAATATATTGATACAAAAGAAAAATATTTTACAAGAGAGTTTCTCACTATCGATCATCAACAAATGACCCTCCATGCTCTTTAAATAGAGACCATGGACCAATCGGGTGTTGACCCATAGATCAATGTAGTTGTTAAGATCGAGGATAATATGATCCGTCAGATCACTCTATGTTTAGAACATATTGTGACCATCATATTACATAACTACAAATGCATACTAAATCATACTAAAGAAACACACTAAGAAACACACTTTCACCTAAAGAAACATTAGACCAAGATGATCTTAACTAACTCCTAAGTGTCTAAATATCCTAACATCCCCCCTTAAGAACAACTTGGGATAAGATTGAAGGACTTACAAAGGTGACACAATAGGATAAGGAAGGAGGAAATAGAGACTATCCCCCCTTAATGACAACTTTCTGAACTCCTAACATAAATTGAAGTTTAGAAAAATTTGCTTCTGTAAGAGACTTTGTGAAAATGTCTGCAACTTGAACTTTTGTAGGGAAAAAGAGAACTTCAATAACTCGATCATGAATGAGATTTAGTATGAAGTTCATGTGTATTTTGATGTGCTTGTTGCATTGATGTTGAAATGGATCTTTGGCAAGATGATAACACTATAACGTCACACTAGAGGATGGTTAGATGTTGCTGCTGGAATCCAAACTTTGAAAGGATCTGTCTAAGACACAAGGCTTCTTGACTTGCATTAACCATTGTTCGATACTCTGCTTATGCTGAAGAGAGAAATATCATGTTGTTTCTTACAAGCCCAAGTGACAGGTCCCAAATCAAGGATGAAAACATAACCTGCAGTAGACTTTTGATCATCATAATCGTTGGCCCAATTTGAATTAGTGAAACCAACCAAAAAAGGAGTTCCCCTAGAACTATAATGTTTTCTAAACTGAATTTCACCATGTACATACCGAAGTACATTTATTCTACTTTCCAATGGATTTCATGGGGTGTTTTCATATACTAGGAAAAAAGACCAACAACAAAATAAATATTAGGATGGGTATGAGTCAAATATAAGAGGCTACAAATAACTTATGATACAAAGTGGCATCAAATTTAGGAGTAGTACGTGGCATCAAGTTTGAATCCACACTGGAAAGGAGAAGGAGTTGGTTTAGAATAATCCATGTGAAAGTGGTGAAGAAGTTCAAAAGCATACTTAGACTAGGAAACAAAAATTCCTTCCTGGGTTTGCAATACTTGGAGGCTAATGAAATAATGCAAATAGCCTAAGTATGTCATTTCAAATTTATTTTAAGGTTGTATTTCACATTGGTTAAAAATTTAAGGTCACTACTAGTGATAATAAGGTCATCAACATAAAGAAAAAGTATTATGAGATGGATTCATACTTTATTAGTATAGATATTAGGGTCAGAATGACATCTAGAAAAGTTGTTGTCAAGAAGAAAGTTGTCCATTTTGGCACACCAAGCTAGAGGATATTTCTTAATACCATAAAGAGATTTCTTGAGGTGAAAAAAAAGGATGGAGTAATTTTGGACATAGAAAGGAGGTTGTACCATGCAGATTTATTCTTGAAAATCCCCATGCAAGAAGGTGAATTCAACATTTGTTGTGTGAGGTAGCAAGGGATAGAACACAGAGAATGGAATTAATTTTGGTTATGGGAGAAAATGTTTCATTATATTCAATGCCTTCAACTTGAGAGAATCCTTTGGAAACTAACCATGTCTTATGTCTTTCAACACTTCCATCTGATGCATATTTAGTTCTATACACCCATTTACATTTGACAATTTTTCTTCCTTTCGGAAGAGGTACAAGATCCCAAGTATCCTTCACCATTAAACAATGATACTCTTCATTCATTGTTGTGTCTCAATCTGGATGGCCTCAAGCTTCTGCAAATGTGTCTGGATCATGATTCTCTAAAACTTGAGCCAAAAGAGAAGAGGCTCACTAGAACTATGAAAATGTCGAACATTGATTTGTAGGATCAGTGACAAGATCACCAACGACTTCTCATGTTGAACATACCCATCTGGGAAGCGATGATGTTGGTGCAGGTTCATGCTCAATGGAATCATCTGGAGGAAGGTGAGAAGATGGAGGTGGATTCTCATCCTCACTGTCATCATCCGAAGAAGAATCCAGAATAAGAATAAAATATGGCACAAACACTGAAAATGTCTCGCAGGTTGAAGATGGCACAAATGTCAAATTAGGCTCAGAGGCCAAGATATTTTCATAACATTTGACATCTCTTCTAATAATAATTTTATTGGGTGATGTTGAAGAAGTTGGCATCCTTTGACATATTCATAATATCTAACAAAAATGAACTTCTCACTTTTACGTTGCAATTCTTTCCTTTTCTCATTAGGAATGTGAGCCCATGCCACACCACCAAATACATGGAAGTGTCTTACATATAGCTTAATTTTAGTCCATGATTCTTCCAGTGTTATATTTTTTAAAGCCTTTGTGGGAATGTGATTTACTATGTAATTTTCACAGTTGATCGCTTCCTCCCAATAATGAAGACTTAATCCTGTAGATTGGATCATACAATTATTCATTTATTTTAATGTGTGATTCTTTCTCTCAACAATACCATTTTGATGTGGTGTATATGGAACAATATGTTGTATTTGAATGCCCTGTGCAATGCAGTAACTTGTAAATTTGGTGTTCACATATTTGCGTCCATTATTTGTTCTTAACCATTGAAGTTGATATCCATATTGTTTTTCTATAATGGTCTTATAGGAAAAAAAACTTGTCAAAAACTTCACTTTTAAGTTTTAAGAAGTAAACCTAAGTTAATTTGGAGAAGTCATCAATGAAATTTAAGAAATACTTGCACCAAGAGAAAGAAGGAGAAGAAAGAAGACCACACAAATCATTGTGAACAATCTTGTAACGTCCCCCATCCCAACCGAGGGACATTATGATGCAAACAACTCACAAAAAAAAAAATTACAGCTAACTAAATTAATTATTTTACAACCAATTGATTTCCTTTAGCTTTCAGCTACAAATTACAACCAAAAATAACTATTGTCTATTACCATTTATTTAATGCATTTACAACACGATAAATAGACATGAATGCAACTTAATAATTCACACAACAACATATAAATCATTATTAAATACACAGAGTTCATGCACAGTAAATAAACTCTTGAAATAACACAACAACAAGATAATACACTTATATTTTAACTTTGTTGTGCAACCAGCTGCTTGGGATGGAAGTTCCACCCAACCATAGACTAATTGTTCCAAATCTCAATAGCCAGTCACCCTTGATTTTCCACCAACTATCTTCCTCTTGACCTGCCCAACCCAAGGAATGTACCCCTTCACTGATCTTAGTACCTCATGAATCTCGTTTGTTTATCAAGGTCTCTCTGACAGAGGTAACCAGGAATATCTAAGTTGGGAACTCAAGGTAACTTATTGCAAGGAAAAACTACCAACAACAGACACTTGTTTTTTTAGTGCAACCCACTCAGGAGTTCACTCTTCAGGTATAACAACCTGAATCTTTAGCATTCAGCTCCAATAGGCTCCATATATGATCCAACCTGCTATAGAATTATCCCTCCATGATTGCACCAATTACAAGATCTCTTTCATGTTCTCTACTTCCTCATCATGCACCAAAACTGCTTGTGTAAAATTGTTGTCCCAGCCCATATGAAATTCCTCCATTTGGATTACCTTTCTTGAATCAAACACTTCCCCAAGATGATTGTACTCAACCCCCATGTTCCCAATAACTATGAGATTTGACTTCTCACACCCACCCTCTAACATGTATTGAATGATTGGATTTGGGAACACTCAATCAGAAATTAGAAGGTCCATATACGAATAGAAAATTTAGGAAAATGGGTTGAATTAATATACATGGGTAATTACCCCTTGGAACCCCTCTTAGGAATTATCTTAGGCCCTCCCCTCTCTTATGGATTAATTTAGTCCCCATCTCTGTCTGTGTCCCCTTAGCAACTTGCATCACATTTTATTATTAAAACATAGAAATACAATTTTCATATTACATCGCTTTGGTCGTAGCCACATTATATCTACATAAACATTAATTAAGCTGGGGATTACAGTGGGGATGTTACATTCACCCTCCCCTACAATTGTGCATCTTCCTCGGTTCACACCATGTTGATATACATATATTCAAATTTACATCACAATACTTAGAAAGTAAAATTTTGCAATTTCACAACTCCAACAACAATCTTGTAACACCCCTGTTTCCCCCATCTTGTAAATATAACTATAAATTGCCAAAAGACTATGGGCAAAATGAATATTTGTGGATGTTGGAATAGATGAACCTTTTTGTTATAAAAGTTAATGTATGCATTTTTTATTATTAAATAAAACAGATAGTGTTGCATAACTGTTAAAGGGGTTTGCCAAGGTAGATCATGATGCATGAGAGAGATGGTGAGGAGAACCAACAATGGTTGAGATGACCCTCACTAGACCAATACCTTAATAGATTTAAATTATTTATACCCAGAACAGTCCTCTAACCCAGAAATAAATTAACAATCAGGCTGGTAGTTGGGAAGTCATCCTCAAGAGTCAATGAGGAGATGGGCAGAGTACTCATCTAAAAAAAATCCTGACCTAACCAATATATGGGAATTCAGACCCATGCAATCTGGATGAGGAAGGCAAGAAAAGAATGGGATTCGTGGGTAGAAGAGAGGATTGCGAAGAAGATGAGCGGAGAGACCATTTTTCCTGAAGGAGAAGAGTGTGTGCAACTCTCTGGTTCTAAAGAGAACTGAAAAAAAAGCTTGCTACGGGTGCAAGAAGTTGTTGGAAGCATTTCCAGTCCAAGTTGATAAACGAGATTGCAGATAAGATGAGTGACTGAGGAAGCAATCATTGCAGGCTCCCTTGCTTGGTGGAGATAAAAACATTTTTCCAAGTTCATGTGGGAGGAGGAGAGTGGCCTTCATCCCTGACTATCGTTGAATAAGAAGGAAGAGTCTCTCTCAGAGCATCATGATCTAGCTAGGGGGTGGCCAGTGGTAAATCCATCCAAGAGTTATTGTGCCTATGGTTGGGTGGAAACGGGCACCCCTCTCAGCAATTTCTTCACTATATGGTTCCTTGATAAGTATTCCTTATATGTGTTTTAGAGTTGAAATGAGTGGTTGGATTTTTATGTCTATGACTAAAATTTTCATTGTTTGATTAATTATTAGAAATATTTATTGTTTCTCTGTGAACCCCTGTATTTGAATGGTTTATGTTTTCCTCTACTTAGAAGCAGGAGAACTTTTAGACGTGAGTTTGGAAATTAATTTAAGAATAAATTTATGATTTCTTTACTGGTTGGAAAATCCTTAAGGGAGTTTTTACCAAGGATTGATTTTGTAATATAAGAGTCAGGGTAAATTTCACTGGAATACTTTAGTCCTGTCGACCCCTCGAATTTATCTTCACAGGTTACTGAATTTGAGCTCTGTGGAGGGAGGGCACCTCCTTCAAACCATTCGTCTGTGTGACCGAGGGATCATGTCCATGACCCTAACCAAATCACGACCAAGAGTTGAGCGTGCAGACCTAAGACTTGTCAGGGAATCCACATGACCAAGACCCTGGAACCCTTCGCTAGGTCCGAAAGGAGCTAAGCTATTTTGGCTTTGAAACTCCGAGAGTCCAGAGCTCAGGGATGTTATGATTTTTCAACCTTTGAAACCAACCAAAGGCAACCTGTCGGCATGGTTACCGATGAGGTTGACCGACATTCGAAGGTTCCCTTGACTGTGACCGTGGAACTTGTCCCACCGTTAAACCCTGATCCATTTCTCGATTGTAAAGTAACGCGAGTCATAGATATGAAGATCTTTGGGATCTTCCCTGACTGTTGGATCTGTGTCATGGTCAGTCCATCATTGAACACTCTGGGAGAAAGGGAGTGTTAAACAGGTGGAACCCTAGAATGTCGAACTCATGAAGTGACGAGAACCATCGATCCAAGGATCCTTCGGGATATTCCTTGACCATTGGATCTACGACATGGTCAATCCGACGTTGACCACTCTGGGAGAATAAGAGTATTAAACAGGTGAAAACATCGAACACCAAAGTCGTGAATCGATGACAACTGTTGATCCAAGGATTCTTGGGGATCTTCCCTAACTGTTGGATCTACGTCATGGTTAATCAGGTATTGACCACTTCGGGAGAACAAGAGTTTTAAACAGTTGAAAATCCCAAACGTCGAAGTCGTGAATCGATGAGGACCGTCGATTCGAGGATGTGCCGGGATCCCTCCTGACCATTAGATCTATACCATGGTCAGTCCAATGCTAACCACTACAAGAGTAAAAAGGAAACTAGACAACCAAGCTCTCGAATGCCAAAGTAGCAAAGCGAAGAAGGTCGTAGATCTATGTATCTACGTGGACCTATCTCGACCGTGGGATAAAAGGGGTATTGGGAGGTTGTTGGTGGGAGTTCGGGATTTAGAGCTCCGAGCAATTTCATAGGAAGGAGTAGCTAGAGACTCCCGAAGGTTGTCACTCCATAGTGATGTGGCACGCTGACATCATTTAGGGTGACGTGGACCCATGTTCGTCCTGCCATGTGTCACCTTGATTCGTGCCTTTCAGTGACCTTATATGCCAATTAGAATGTGACATGTGTCACCCATTGATGGAGCCACATGTCATATATGGCCTCTACTGCGTGTCATCCCCCTGACATATTCTCACTTGGCATAAACGTTGGTGGAGTACCTGGGATATTGGGAGTTTGGGACTTCGGGGAACTTAGGATGTTGGAACGTTGGGGTTAATCGGCCGAAGGCCCATACCTATCTGCCCATGCCTCTGGATTTAATGCACCACTATGTGTAAGTATGGACCCTTTGAGATTCTAGGGATTCAAAACTCTGGAGGTTTGGGGGTGGTGTATTGGATAAGTCGAAAGAACTAAAGGGTCAGAGCCATGTGGCAGGATTCCAAGGTTTTGGGACTCCGGAGGATATGAGAGTAGAGAAAAGGGCGTTTAGCGCCGAACACCGAAATTCCTAATTCTAGGCGTTGAATGAGGGAAAATCTCATCCATTGAATGTAATGATGGATTAATATCCACCATAGATACATAATTTCTATGGAACTCCGGGACTTCGAGACTCTGGGAGTGTTTCAGACCTGAACGAGAAGGACAAAGGGCCTAAGGTAACTGCCCCTCCAGTGGCCATGTCATCGCTAAAGGATGATGACCTCAGTCGAGACCGTGCCAGGTGAGATGGTACGAATGAGGTGAATCCACGTGGGTTCCACTAGGCCTTTGACCAATGATGCCTGAAGAACTTCAAAAGGTCATAACTTCGAATCCAGAGCTCGAATTTGAGCATGGTAATAGTCGTTGGAAATATCTTGACGAGAAGAAGGTGATGGGAATCTCAGGAAGAGGATTCAAGATGATTGTGAAAAGTGAAATTTTGATTCCCCATCCCTTAAAAAGATACTTTAGGGGTTGGTTGTGTTACAAAGTGGTATCATAGTGGGAAACAACACTTGGTCTACTTGGGCTCATGAACAAATTGCATAAAAATATTATTAGAGAACTTTTAAGGGTAACACCCTATCTTATCCCATTCATAAGAAACTTATTTAAACCATTGTTGAAGAGAGGAGTGGAACTTTCTACTATTGTTATATGATTTAAAAATCTGAACTATGTGTTGCTAGTATTCCAAATAAAGAAGCTGACTTCACCTTACAAATTGTATGTGTTGTTCATAAACTAGTAGATAATTAATTAACAAATTGTTTTTTATCAACACTCAAGAAGTCAATAGGCAGCAGGAAATATACATCATAAAGAATGGTGACCCACCATGAGTTGGGGGAAATCTCCCACAATAGAGAATTAGAATATGATGAGAGCAGGGTGGTGGAAACCCCTCCAGATTTGGATGAAACCGTAAGAAGCTTCATGGTGGAATTACAAAATTGTAAGGCTGACAATGAAAGGTTGATAAAAGAAAAGGAAAAACAAACTAAAATTTAAGCAGTCCTACTACAAATCCTATCAGATATACAAAAGCAACTGCAACATGGACCAACAACCAGTCATGTGGACAAACATCATACTAATAAAACTCAAATTCCACCTGAGATACAAAAGCATGTTCCTGAAAGTGGCCACATAAGGAGGCGCACCTCAAAGAAGGACCAACATGGAGCCAAGCCACACTCAATGGAAGAATCCTCTGGTGAGGAAATTGACAACTCCAAGGAATCTTCTAGTAGCAAAACTAGTTCACATTCCTAGATGAGAAGAAAGAATAGGAAACATTCCAAGAGCCATGACCCTGAAGATTTTCAGAAAGACAAACCACCCACTTTGGATGGAGAAATTAAAAAGGGGGAGGAAGAAGAAGTTTGAATACTAGGCTTGAAGAAGTACTTCAGATTCCATGACTACTCAGAAAACCTAAAGGCCCGATTATCCATTTTTACTTTAATGGAAAGGCCTCCATTTGGTGGGAGTGCCTTAGGAATGTGAAAGGAATCCATTAGAAAGACTTGTCATGGAAACAATTTGAGAAGTACTTCAAGTAGAAGTATCTATCGGAAAAATACTTTGATGGGAAGACCAAGTAGTTCTATGAACTCAAGCTAGGGCAACTCACAATAGATGAATATATCAACAAATTTCTTGAAATGATAAGCTATGTTCCCTACATAAAGGATGAAAAGGTAAAGATGAAATTATTTATTAGTGGACTACCTTAGTCCTTCCAGGACATAATTGAATTTGATGAACCAAATAATTTAGAACATACTATCTGGAAAGCAAGGTATCGTTATGAGCTATTCAAGAATAAGGCAGAACCTCATAAGGACTGGAAGAAAAAACATAATTTTGGATTCAAGAAGAAGGGGTTTAAATCCTCAAGATTTAAGAATCATGGGAAAAGTTCTAAGATGATCCTTTCTACTAAAAGTGTATATCAATAGAATTTTCCATCTCATAGTGGTAATAAACCCTTTGGAACAGCCCGAGGTAAGATTGATAATACCAAGAGAGAACCCTTGAAATGTTGTGTTTGTGGAGAAGAGAATCTACTGAGGCATTTCCCACATAGGAAATAGGAAAATAGGATGGTGTACAAGATCTAGGAGGCTACCACAGTCAATGATGTGGCTAGGAGCATGTCGCAAATTTATGCAGTCTTGGATAATAGACAAGATGACCACCAAGCTTCAGTGGTGGAGATGGAAGGTATGATTGCCAACCAAATAGTTTCCATTTTGATTGACCCTGGTTCTAATCTGAGTTATGTTGCCCCTCAAACCATTGAGAAATGTAAATTACAACAAGAAAACATGCTGAATCATGGCTGGTAAAACTAGTCATTGAAACCAAAAGAAAGGTAATAGAGGTCATACCAGCATGCCAATTCATTATGAATGGATTACCCATTCAAGCAACCCTAAACATGCCTCCTTTAGGATCTTATGACCTGTTGATTGGCATGGATTGGTTGGATACCCATAAAACCAAGTTGGACTATTAAAATAAAACTTTCGAGTGTGAAGATGGAGAAGGGAGAAAAATAACCCTACAAGGAATTCAAAATCATGTCTCAGTGAGACAAATATAAGCCCTTCAAGTGAATAAGTATTGCAGAAAATGGTGTCCTTTGTATGCCGTATAAGTGTTGAACTCTATTGAGAACAATAAACCAAGCCTAGAGTACCATCCCATATTAAGAGAGCATAAATATGTTTTTCCAGAAGAGGTACTAGGTCTACCTCCAAGAAGAGATATTGACTTTTCAATAGAACTTGTACCATGAGTGGTGCCAGTGTCTAGAACACCCTATAGAATGAGTACACCAAAGCTAGTTGAGCTCAAAATAGAGCTAAATGATATGTTGGACAAATGATACATTTTACATAGTGTGTCTCCATGGGGAGCACCAACCTTGTTTGTGAAAATGAAATATGGCACACTCAGGTTGTGCATAGACTATAGACAACTTAATAAGATGACCATTAAGAATAAGTATCCCTTGCCAAGAATCGATGACTTGTTTGACCAATTAAGGGGTGCTACAATTTTCTCCAAGATTGACTTGAGGTATGGGTGCCATCAAGTATGAATTAAGGATGAAGACATCCACAGAACAACCTTTAGGACAAGATATGGGCACTATGAATTTGTGGTGGTGCCATTTGGGCTTACCAATGCACTAACCACTTTTATGTGCTTAATGAATAATGTACTCATTAAGTTCTTGGATATATTTGTGTTAGTTTTCATTGATGATATCTTAATCTATTCTAAGAGTAGGCAAGTGCATGAAGAACATCTCAAGTTAGTGATTCAAGTGCTGAGAGAACATAATCTCTATGCTAAGTTTAGTAAGTGTGACTTTTTCCAAAAACAAGTCCATTACTTAGGCCATGTTATTTTTGAAGAACAAGTGGCATTTGATCCTGACAAGGTCAAATCCATTATGGATTGGACCACCCCAAAGGATGTATCTAATATCAGATCCTTTATGGGCCTAGCAGGATACTATAGAAGGTTCATAAAGGGATTTTCCAAGATCGGTTGCCCAATCACCTCTCTTCATAAAAAAGTAGTTAAATTCATTTGGACATCAAAATGTGAAGAGAGATTCCAACAATTGAAATAAATTCTAACCAATGCACTTGTGTTGAAGATTGCAAAGACAAAAAATGACTTCCTTATGTGTACATATGCATGCAAGGAAGGGATCAGAGGAGTCCTTATGAAAGAAGGACATGTGATTTGCTACAAATCCAAAAAATTGAATGAGAATGAAATCAATTATGTAACCTGTTATTTGGAGTCAACTTCCATAGTACATGGTTTAAAAATGTGGAGGAAATGCCTCCTATGTAGAATATTTGTGCTTATGAAAGACCATAGTGGGTTGAGATAGTTGTTTGATCAACCAAAACTCAATACTAGACAAGCTAGATGGATGGCTCTCCTTAGTGAGTTTGATTTTGAAATCAAACATATCAAAGGAAAATAAAATAGGGTGGTTGATGCCCTTAGCAGAAGTACGAAAGTGATTCACTTGGAAACTATAAGTACTTGTGAAATGGACATAAAAGAGAGAGTCAAAAGTGCACAAGAAACAGATGCATTTTTCAAGACTGTGAAACCATACTTAGAGCAAGAGCCCACAGGGATGAAGTATGAGGGTTATCAATTGTTGAATGATGGATTTATAACTTATAAAGGTAGGTTGTATATTCCAAACTATGATGACTTGAGGGAGTTCATAATGGATGAACTATACAAATGACCATATACAGGACATCCTGGTTATCAGAAAATGATCACAGCGACTAGGAAACTATTTTATTGGCTCGGACTGAAAAAGGTGTTACAGATGATTTTGGTCATCCTCATGGTGTATTAACAATGGTGTACTCAGGCTCCCAACAAGAACTTTCTCTTGAGAAAAGTGGCATTCATCTCCTTCCAGAAAAAATGTTTTTAAGGAGAGTTCACAAGTTGCTTATAGCCTAGGGTGCGAGAATGACCCA
>JASDQU010190506.1:20291-35489 GCA_032191745.1 Picea mariana
ACATTTCTCCCACTCAAACCAGGAACCCTATTTTCGTACGAGTTACCTTACGCTCTGATACCAGTTGTTAGAAAAACAGGACCGTGGAGCAATAAAATAAAACAAATGCGGAAACAAAACACAAAAGATACACAATACAAGAGAGACACATATTTACGTGGTTCACCCAGTGTGGGCTACATTCACCAGAGAAATTACTAGGTCCTTTCTTTATTATTATCCAACAAAATGAAGGGATACAACCTACAAAAAAACCCGTTGTAACTTCCTCTTCTTTCTCTCATAGTCTCCTCTCTCAGAATACAATACTCACCAACATACATAGCCGCAATACATTTCCCTCATAAAAGAGGGTTTCCTTCTATGGAAAAAAACCCTAACATAATCTCTATCGTTAGATCTGTGACCTTGTAATGAACGATCCAGATTTACAATGAAATTACAATATACTTTTACAAGGCAATTTTTTCTTCAGGGGCTTCTCCCCCAAACCCCCGTTGGGGGCCCTCTTGCCCCCAGACCCCCCATCCAAGGGGATATCCCCCCCGGATCCCGCAGAGGGGGTACCCCCCCTCTGCACTCCCTCGCGTGGAAGAGTATTCATACTTCTGGGGAGTAAATACTTCATGGGGTATAAACACGGCTGAAAGTAAAAGACCTCTAAATCAGAAAGATAATCAGGCTCCACAACCAACAATTTGTCTTTCGTATATGTTTTGTACATGCTAATGGTCACAAAATGCACTTCATGAGATATCCTACTGAGTGCATCAGCCACTTGATTCTCCTTTCCCTTTATATGCTTAATTTCAAAGTCATATTCACTAAGGAATTCAAGCCATCTAGTTTGTCTAGCATTTAATGTCAGCTATCCAAGCAAATGCTTCAAACCACAATGGTATGTCCTTAACTCAAATTTATTACCCATGAGGAAATGTCTCCACTTTTTTAGTGCATGTACAATTGTTGCTAATTCCAAGTCATGGGTGGCATAATTACTCTCATGCTCCTTTAATTTTATGGGCTCATAGCATACCACATGATCTTTTGACTAAGAACTCCACCAAGCCCTTCCTTGCATGCATTAGTGCACACAAAAAAATATTCATTCGGATCTATAATCTTCAATATTGTCACACTTGTCAATATTTCCTTCAACTACTAAAAACTATCTTTACACTTGGAAGTCCATTCGAACTTCACTCCCTTCTTTTTCATAGAAATGGTTGGACTTACAATCTTTGAAAATTATTTTATGAATATTCGATAATAACCAAAAAAACCAATGAATGATCTGACCTTTATGACATTCTTTGGCATTGGAAATCCTCTAATGGCCTCTATCTTCTCAAGATCCATTGTTATCCCGTCTGCTGAAATTATATGCCCCAATTAATGAATCTTCTTTTGATAAAATATGCACTTAATTATCTTATCATACAATTTATGCTCTATTAAAACTTGCAAAACCATTCTTAAGTGTTTATCATGTTCCTCTTATGACTTAGAGTAGATGATTATGTTGTTCAGGAACACAATCACAAAATTTTCCAGGTGCTCATTGAACACTCCATTCATCATACACATATAACCAGTTGGGGAATTTGATAGTCCAGATGGAACTGCCATGAATTCATAATGCCCATAAATTGTCCTAAATGTCGTCTTGTTTATTTCTTCTTCATTTGTCCCAACTTGATGATAAACTGGCCTCAAGTTAATATTGTAAAATATTCTTTCACCTTTCATCTCATCAAACAAATAATCAATTCTTTGCAAAGGATAGTTTTCCTTTATAGTGACCTTATTCAGATGTATGAAATCAATACACATATTTAAGGTTCCATATTTCTTCTTTATAAAGAGCACTATGGCTCCCCAAGGTGACACACTTGGGCATATGTACCCCTTCTTTAATAATTCTTCAAGTTGCATCCGCAACTCTTTCAATTATGGCATGCCCATTTTGAAAGGTATCTTGGACATTGGGGTAGCTCTTAGCACCAAATCGATAGATAAATCATTGTCTCTCTTTGGTGGTAATCCTGGGATTTCTTTAAAAACATTTTCAAAATCCCTCAAGACCGGATGGTATTCAATTCTTGATACTTTATCCTTGGTTGGCTCTTCCATATGGACTGCAAAAATTTGACATCCTTTCTTGAAACTCTTCTTCACTTGGAAAGCTGAAATCTCTCTAACAATTATAGCTCTTGGAAGGCCTTTAATCTTTCCTTGTTTCCCTTCTTCATCAAGACATGTTATTGTCTTATTGTAATAGTCTAGGACAACATGGTGTATTTCCAACCAATCCATTCTAATTAAACAATCATATGAACTCAATGGTATGGTATTTAAATCTACCTTCGTGTTGAATTCATTCATGTCTATGGGACAGTCTTTAACCAACTCATTGATTTTCCTCTTAACCCATGTGGCTAACTGAACTAACTAAGATTTCTTATGCTTACTTTTTTAAAAGTGAAATCTTTCAACAATGTTAGATTTTATGCAACTATAGCTAGCTCCAGAACTAATTAAAATTGTTATGGGTTGGTTATCAATCTTACCTTCCACTTCAATCATGGAGGATTGATACTCTGCTTGCTTGTTGTCCAAGACTGCATAAATCCTTGGCATGTTTCCTCCCATGTCTTCCACTATTTCACCCTCCTGAATGTTTTGGACAGTCCTCATTCTTTCTCCTTTGTGAGGGAAGTCCCTATATAAATGATTTCCCTCACATCCCCAACATTGTACAGTTTGTTTCCTTGGCATTTTCCCAAATGAATCTGTAGTCTTGTACTCATTTTGGGTTGTTTGACCTTGTTGATTTTATTGGGTGTTGTTCTTGAAAAATGGTGGCTTAAAACCTTTTTTTCTTTGGTTCTTTTCCCTTTCATCTTGTCATTCCAAACCTTTTGGAAAATTGGCCTTCCTTTTCTTTGCTCATAAATATGCCTTTCTCTCCTTATGGATTCCTCCAAGGTCTTGGGGTTATCATATTGAATCTTGTCACTATAGAAGGAGGGTAACCCACTTAGAAACCTTTGTATTTTTACCTTCTCATCTTTGAAGAAGTCAACATACTTCAACAATTCAAAGAACCTCTTCTCATATTCCTCCATCATCATGCTTCCCAACTTGAGTTCAAAGAACTCTTTCATTTTTATTTCATAATAATGCTTGGAAAACTATTTCTCTTAGAAATATCCTTTGAATTTCCTCCACAATATCCTTTTCTCATAAAGTTTCTTGGCTTGCTTAAGTTGATACCACCACATGGTTTCCTTTCCTTGCAAGTGATAGGTTGCAATTCTATCTTCTACTCGGGATGGGTAATCATGCAACTGGAAATATTTCTTCATTTCCAACAACCAATCCTTGACCTCTTATTCCTTCCGATGCTCACCATTGATCACCTTGAAATATCTTTCTCTCAATCCTTCTCCTTTTCCTCATAATAGGAGAAACACTTGGGATGCTCGCTAGCCCTGAACTTGCATGAGTTCTTCTATTGGACTGCTTTGGAGAATTATGGTTCCTACTCAAGATTCTTGACTACCTATTATTTTGATGATCATCCCTTTTTCTATGGGATCTATATGTTGACACTTGTCTAGAACTAGTTTCTTTCTTAGTGACAGATTCTTTATTAACTTGATTATGAAACATATTTAGACTCTAAAGTATCTCTTCATGATCCTTCATAATCCTTTCATTATCATTTCTATATCTCTGAACTTCTCTATGCAGACTTTCATAGTTACAGGCTCTTGCCTGTCTTTTCTCCCATTTGAATCTGTCTCAACATTCCCCATCATACTAATATGTAGACCTATTATATATTTCTCATGGATATGAGATCCCTGAGAATATTCCATAACTCTAGTCTTCATACAAGACCCAAAGTTGCTTTCCTGTACCTCTAATTCTGCAAGAAATATGCATGCAATAATCATTATTGGATCATGCATAGCATAAAACATTTCATACATTTAGAATGCAAGTTATTTATTCATTAATTTATGAAGGAAACATTGCATGAATTCAAAATTATGATTCCTTCTATGCATTTCTCTTTGAAGCAACTTTCCAATGGTTGTACCCATTCCTCAATATGAGTTTTGAGAGAAAAGTTACAACATTTACATGTTGCAATTTCCATTCTTTTACTGCTATAGAAATATATTTATTAATTTTTGGAAAATTTTGTTTCCCAAATAAAAAAATTTGTTGGACAAATATCTTCTACTCCTCAATACCTTTCCAACGACTATTTTTTTTGTCAAATCCGAGCTCCGGGTTGAAATTTATGGTACAGAGAAGTTTAGGTTGTTTTACCCAAATTATCCATGTATGCTACATGTGTCTTATTTCTCTTCCTACACAACTTTAGTTACCCATAACCCAATTTTGGCTCCATAATTGGATTCTATGGGTCATAATATTTCCATCGACTATTCATGTTCCCAAAATGAACTTTTGAGCAAGGATTTATGCCCTCTAGAAGTAAATTTGGTGCCAAAATTTTACCCTTATTGTTTCGGTTATAACTTTCTCATACGAGCTTCATTTTGTGAACAATTTATCTCATTGGAAGGTTCACCTTGAGCCACTTTATTTGAGATGTAGAGATAAGTGTACCTTGTTACACTCTTTACTCATGGGTTTTGATTAGCCAAAAATATAGTTTAGGCCCTCAAAAATTCCCCGCAAGTTAATGACCTTCAAAAACCACAAAATTCCGCACAAAATTGATTGTTTTACAACTATAACAACCCTTTCAATATGAGTCATTGATGTCCAATCAGATGAAATATGATCCGTTGATCCACATTCCATCATCCATCGATGACCGATGTTCTCCTTTGGTGCACACAACACTTTCCCCAAACTGTCGACCCAACCGTCGACCATCATCCCAACTCCCTGACAACTGATTTGCACACAACTCTAAACTGGTTGAACTGACCATCAGTTGTTGGAAATAATCATTGTAAAATAAAAACTCCTCACTAATTCATCCAATTCCAGACCATCGGTCCATCAACGATCCTCGATGGCTGTAGAAAACACTTCCTCAATTCGGATGACCTGATCGTCAACCATTGGCCATCTCTGTTGGCTGACGTTGCATGACACATGGACGTTGATGTGGCATGACACGTCATCCTGAGGTTTCCATTTGGATGATGTGACATGACATGTGGATGATGAAATGGCATGAAAAATAGATGCTGACATGGAATGACACATGTATTTTGACGTGGCATAACATCTCATCACCTTCTTTCCTTCATCGACCATCGACCGATTCTCTTGGACGACCCGAACACCTCATCGAATTAGTCGACACCCAAAAATTGACCCATAAACCATCAATGAATTTTCTTCCTTGATTTGATCCTCTTTGTCAAATCTCCTGACACCCATCCATATCCCATTGACCATCGACGACTTTTCTTGTTTGGTTCAAAACACTTCATTGAATTGGTTGATGCCCAAGCATAGGCGCATCGGTCATCGACAATTTCTATTGGTGAATAAAAATACTTTGTTTTATTTGATAGACCCCTGAATATCAGTTATATTTGGTCATATATGTGATCCACGTGGATATCGGTGGCCACCTACCTTTTCCAACTCTCTCAAAATAGTTTTCTGGCAATTTTGGCAATTTACTATTTTTAGCAGTTTTTAACTTTCGGGGCCATTTTGAGGGCCTAAATGAAGTTTTTTCGGGATAGAGATTCCCAATGATGTATGAAGGCTGTAATTGATCCCCCAAAATGAATCTCCTTGACGACACCTTTCCAACAGGTTATCGTGCACCTAAAATGAAGATCGTAAGCAAAACTTAAGACCCCAAGAAGTTGATGTACTAACTTACCCAAATGGGGCCCACATGACTTTTGGAGCTTCATCTCCTAGGGTTAGGTTTTTGGATGTCTAGGGTTTTTGAAATTTATTGTAAAAATACCTTCAAAGCCTCATGGTAATCATCTTCTTTTGAATGACTACAGTCGTCACATCTCTTCTCAGAGATAAGCTGCCATCATTTCAACAAGCTTGTTTTCCACTGCATTTTATAGTTTCATCTTATTTCCTTATTGAATAGAAAACCATTTTTATTGTATATCTGTTATTCTGTGTTAAGAATATTTTAATAATCTATTTCATTTCATTATGCTCATAAAATCCGTATCAATGGTATCAAAGAGGTTTCCTCCTTATTGTCTTAATGCATGTCCCCAACGAGGTTAGGGTACAAAGAATTGGGTCTCGAGCTTGTTTCTCTTGAGGACAAAAGATCTCACACACCCAAGTGACTTCTCATGGAAGGAGAAAAGAAATATGACGAGACATGAGATCCTTTCAAAATGTTTCTTGAGGAATCCCTCATGCAAGAGAGAAATTAGATGATGGATAGTTTCACGCAAATCCTTTGACGACTACCAACAGGCGAAGCATCTTCCTCGAGCAGAGGTGCTACCCCCTTCAAGGTACAAATCAACTTCGATATTCCTATATTTGAAGGTTAGATAGACGTAGATGTTGTAGACAAGTGGTTGAATCTACTAGAAGGGTATTTTTCTTTCCATAACTTTTTGAATAGAGAAAAGATTACTTTTGCACACCTCAAAGTCGTTCCCCGTGTCAAAGATTGGTGGGAAACTTTACGTGAGAAAAAGGAAACAAAGGAACCCTCATTATTTATAGTCGTAGCCACCTGAGAATACTTCAGGGATGGTATTAAGGAAAAATACTACCATGTCAGAAGTTATGACGACTTCTATACCAAATGAACCACATTGCAGCAAGAAAGAGACCAAGCAGTGCCAGAGTTCACAAATATATTCCATACCTTGCGCACTAATATGGGTATCAAATATTTGGAGTGATATCTCATGCTCAAGTATCATGGTGCTCTGCATAGATACATTCCGACTGAAATGGAATTTATGAACATCTCGTCCTTGGGAAACCTACCGATATGCCGTCAAAATTGAGCAAAAGCTCAAACAAAATACGTGAAAATTTGGGCTTGGGAACCCCTCACAGAAAAAGTTAGGAAGGGGCGGCCCCAACCCATAGAACAAAGGACAGAGAAAAAAGGGATAGTATCAGGACAACCAGTCCAATCCGCAAGAAAATAAGGACACAGGAAAGAAAAAGAAAGATACCAGGAAGTGGTGCGACTTCTATAAGAGCCCTTGGCATAACACTGTTGACTGTCGCTCAGAGCAGTCACTGGTGGCCAAAGTGAAATCCTCTGAATCAAATGCGGGTTCTGAATCTGAGTCAGAACTAGAAAGGGAAAGACAGATCATTGACGTGGAACCCAATGCCACCATTTCTATCACCAAGCTCCAGCCTGGTGTACCAAACGAGACAAAAGAAGGCGAGTGACTCTTCCATTCATAGATGTGGGTAAAAGGAACCCCACTACACTTCATCGTTGATAGAAGTATCCAAAAGAACCTCATCTTAGCAGAGGTCGGCAAGCGATTGGCCCTGCCGACAATGCCGCACCCAAAACCCTACACCATTGGATGGCTCTACCAAGGAAGCGATCTCCGCATCAGCTAACAGTATCGACTGTCGTACGACATCAAGCCCTTCAAAGACGAGGTATTGTGTGATGTTTCTCCTCTCAAAGTTTGTAATGCTCTTTTGGGCCAATATTATTTATGGAAACGTCATGTTGTATATGAGTCTAGGCCCTGTAGTGTTATTATTACTTTGAATAGGAAATTGTATAGGATACCCGAGGCAGTCCCTCCTAGTGTTATTTCCTTGATCTCTGCCAAGCAATGCAGGAAGGTCATCTCTCAGACCAAGAAATTTTTCTTCTTCATGATTCTCTCTCAGAGTGAGCGAAATATCGCAGCCACATCCAGGGCCTCTATGGTTGATCTTTCCACACAAAAGAAGCAAGTGGATAAGGTCATGGAATAATACTCAAATATCTTCTCCTCTCCTACCGGGGTACCTCTGGACTACCAGGTCAAGTATCCCATTGAGCTGACCCCAAGTGCATCGCTACCCAATGGGCCAGTCTACCACTGCTCTCTGCTAGAAAACGAGGAGATCAAGGGGCAGATAAAAGAACTACTCCACAAGGGGAACATATGTCCTAGCTCATCACCTTGTGGGAGCCCAATCGTTCTGGTGCAGAAGAAAGATGGGACCTGGTGACTCTGCACTGATTACTGAGACCTTAATTAAATTATAGTCTGAAACCGATACCTGATTTCCCGAATCGACAACCTCCTTGATCATCTCACGGGGGAAAAATACTTCAATAAGATTGATATGAAGTTTGGCTACCACCAGGTCCCAATAGAACAAAAAAATGTATGGAAGACCGTCGTTAAGTCAAAAGAAGGTATTTTTGAATGGTTGGCCATGCCCTTTGTTTTGACAAATTCTCTAGCAAATTTTATGAGGATGATGGATGATATCCTACAACCTTTCACCAGTAATTTTTTAGTGGTGTATCTGGATGACATCCTCATCTACAACAAGACTTGGGAAGAACAATTGCAACATATTTAGCAGGTTTTGCACACCCTACAACAGCATAAACTATATGCAAACTTGGAAAAATGCTCCTTTGGCATGGACATGGTCCATTAATTAGGCTACATCGTTGATCAGAATGGTGTGCATGTGGATCTAGCTAAGATCCAGGTCATTTTTTATTGGACATCCACAACCACACTCACTAAACTTCATAGCTTCTTGGGCCTCGCCAATTTCTATCATAGGTTTGTGTTGGGATTATCTCATATCGAATGGGCCCTCAGCCAAGTAACCAAGGGTGGTGGTAAGGAAAACTTTGTGTGGGGTCTGTCCCAACAACAAGTCTTCGATGGATTGAATAAGTGTTTGTGCTCATCCCCAGTACTTACATTACCAGACCTGCAACATCCCTTTGAGATCGAGACATATTCTTCAGGCTATGTTGTGGGCATTGTTCTCACTCAACACGACCACCCCGTGGCATATCATAGTGAGACACTATCAAATGATATCTGTAAGTACCCTACTTATGATAAATAAATGTAATCCATTGTGAAAGCCTGCTTCCAACGGAGACATTACATTCTTGGGAAGGAGAAAATCATCCACACTGATCACAATCCACTACTATTCATGAAGACCTGAGAAAAATTGTTGAATGGTCGCCATCATAAGTGTTCCACATACTTATAGCAATTCCACCTCAACATCAAGTATAAAATAGGAAGTACCAACTGAGTTGTTCATTGCCTCAACTGAACTCCATTTACGAAACTCACCATAGTGCTATACTCTTGTGGCCACGAGACCTCCAGATGGCCCCACCTCTACGATACAAACCCTAACTTCTCCACCACCTACCAAATGTTGGGTGCCAACTCAGTGGTCACTAATTTCCATTTTCAAGATGGGTTGTTGTGTTGTCTAGGCCATCTCTGGATTCCATCAAGTGAGCACGCAAAGATGATTTTGGAAGCTCACTATAATCGGGTGGCATGACACTTTGGCATGGAAAATACAGTGGCAGTGCTACATAAACATTTCTACTGGCTGAAAATTTTACAGAATGTTGGCAAGTATATCAGGTCCTTCACTGCCTACACTATTTCCAAACCGACCACTAAGAAACAGGGCTTGTACACCCCTCTACCTACTCCTGACAGGCCATGGGAATCCATGTTAATGGACTACATGTCGGGCATCTCGTCTACCAAGAGGGGAAATGGATGTGTTTTTGTGGTTATTAATCGCTTTTCCAAGGTGGCAATTTTAGTCGCCTGCAAGAAGAACATCACAACATAAGCCATTGCCAAGGTATTCTTTGAACGAGTATGGATACATTTTGGGATCCCAAAAACCATTATATCAGACTGTGATAGTTGGTTCCTCAGCAAATTTTGGTCGAACCTCTGGTCACTATTGGATACCAAGATTACCAAATCCACTGCCTTCCACCCCCGGAAAAATGGAAAAATTGAGGTCACAATTGGATGATCGTACATATCATGCACATGTAAAATTAAAAAAAAACCCGCACATGGGATGAGAGTCTTCCCTATGTCCAACATAGCAACAACCGAGCCCTGCATAGCTCAACTGGCCACAACTCCTTTTAGGTGGGGTTGAGATTCCAACCATTGGGCCCCATGGATGTTGCACTACCCCTGGTGACCACCTCAACCGACTCATCCCCTGCTCCACCAGAAGATCACAAATCCCCCCAGTTCATTGAACAGATCCATCACATCTACCAACAGGTTCAGGATATTCTATATAAGTCTAATGTCAAGTACAAGCAGCGCCATGATCAACATCGGGTGCCACATAAGTTTCAGGTGGGAGACAAAATTTGGTTGCACTTAGAGAAAGAACACCTTAAATGGCTCCATCGAAATCTTATCCCACTCCATTATGGGCCATACACCATAACCAAGGATGTGGGTGACAATGCTATTGAGCTCAACATTCCCCCTTTCATTGTCCTGCACCCAGTATTCAACGTGGCTCTCCTTTGGCCATATTTCCCACCATTATTGGACACCTCAAAGATAGTAGAGCATTTGACACCAACATAACTCAACGTTGACTGCATGCAATAGGAATACAATGATCAGATTTTGGACACATGTATCAAGGGCACTTGACAACAAAGGATCCATCTTTATCAAGTCGTCAAGGCAGGATAACTCCTACACCAAAGCAAGTGGCACACCCAGGGTCACATTCAATAGAAATTTCCTCATCTTATGGGGGAAATAAACGCAATGGATAAAATTTATTCCTAAGTAGGGATAATTGATCCAGGCGGAATCAATGGCCACCCACCTTTTCCAACTCACTCAAAACAATTTTTTGGCAATTTTGGCAATTTACTATTTTTAGCAGTTTTTAACTTCCGGGACCATTTTGAGGGCCTAATTGAAGTTTTTAGGGATATAGATTCTCAATTATAGTCAAAGGATATAATTGATCCCCCAAAATTAGTCTCTTCGATGATACCTTTCCAACAAGCTATCGTGCGCCTAAAACAAAGATCGTATGCAAAAGTTACGACCCCGGGAAGTTGATGTACTAACTTACCCAAACGGGGCCCACATGACTTTTGGCGCTTCATCTCATAGGGTTAGGTTTTTGGATGTATAGGGTTTTTGAAATTCCTGTTTATTATATAAAGTCCTTCAGAGCCTCATGGTAATCATCTTCTTGTGAATGAGCGCATCTGTCACATCTCTTCTCAGAGATAAGCCGCCACCATTCCAACAAGCTTGTTTTCCACTTCATTTTATAGTTTCAACTTATTTCCTTATTGAATAGAAAAAACATTTTACTATATCTCTATTATTCTATGTTAAGAATCTTTTAATAATCTATATTCATTTCATTCTTCTCATAAAATCCGGATCAAGAAGTCTTCTGGATGAACCAAAATAATTTCCATTTCAGTCGACCTGACCATCGGTCGTCGACGATTTCCATTGGTGAACTTTAACACTTAGATTTTTTTTTGACATTTCTCTGATCGATCTGGACAATTTTTTTTTGAGTAATATAAGAATCCAGTCGTTGTGGACGTAGCCCAAGTTGGGTGAACCACGTTAAACCACTGTGTCGTGATATGTTGTCTTTACATGTTATGATGTTTAATGTTATTGTGCAATGATGAAAAATGCTCAAGTAGTATGAATATGTCACTGTTATATGTTGATATAATGTCACACACTGAAGTAACTAGTAAACTAATGAATTACAAATAGAGTAATGTTGCATAGGGTATGTCACATGATAAGTAACTGTTAACTAATGAAAAATGCGCACATGAGTAGATGGTTAGTAAGATCATGTTGAATACCCCACTTCCCCTTATCATTGCATAACCTTGGTTCCTGAAACCCCTCTAGATACCTCAGGTGAGACTTCACTTTTTTTTAGGTGATGTCAAAAGGTCTGATGTTTAAGGGTTTTGTAGGTGTATTGATGATTAACCTTGGGTATTCCCACTGTGTGCCAACAAATAGATCTGTTGTCGAGATCGAGATCTGTAATTGAGTGGAATTTTTTGGAGGCCGAATAAGGGAGAGATCAAAAAATGACTAGAGAGGAAGCAATGAAAATTTTTCAAGGAACAAAATAGGAATCCACGACTTAGCGAAGAAGAATGGTTGCAAAGGTATGTATTCACAAATTTGCATAAAATATTCTTTGGTGAATTTCTGATAATTTTGATTTAATAGTTAGAGAGACTAGTTGAGAACATTGGAATATATTGAGTTGAGGCTCCGAGGAAATGGACTCCTGAGATGATCAGACAGTTGAATAAAGTAAGTAATAAAGTTTCTCCTGTAGTTGATTTCTGGTTGAATAGTATATTGGGGGTTACATTACAAAGTTTTCAATAGATTGTACCTAGTCATATAGTGTTGCAGAGAGGTATTTTTTCAAGGGTCCACGTGCAAGATATTTGAGCTCACTATCTACTTCAATAAAAATGTTGTTGTGTGACAAGAATGTCAAGAGGATGGAATCTAAATGCTATGTGCCTCTGCCACATAGGGGGACTAGCGGATCACCAAAGGATTATCTGAGAGTGGAAAGAGATGAAAAGGAGGAACAGATAGACTGAGTATGTCGAGAGAGGAAGAGAATGACTAAGATGGATATATTGGAGTATTGCGTTGTGGGAAAATGTTTAGGTATAGTTAGAAGGATATTGTAGCTGAGAGAGAAGAGTGACATAGAAAATTCGAGAAAAGTGACCCCTTTGTAGAACTCTAGATAAAACCATATAGAGAGAGGAAAATGAAATAAAGGGATCATCAGTACTATCCAACATACGAAGGAATTTCATCTCATATTGAATCTCTGTCAAACCCACAACCCTATGTGCGTCACTAAGAATTGAATTAGGAACCAAAACTTGTTCAAGAGAAATTGTAGTTAGTGGAGGGATTTAGAACAACAATCATAAGAGTGGAAGTTTCACAGTGAAACAAATTCTGTCAACATCACTGAAGATAAATACTACATAGAGTTCAATGGAAGGAATAGATGATACATTGATGATACTTGAATTCCATGGAGTGGGTCAGAGGACCCAGAGCAACATTTGTTTGTATGTGATACGAGACGGACTATGAAAAATGTCCAAGTTGAAGCAACAAATATTATGTAGTTAGCAACGAAATTCATAGACTACACACTAATATGGTATATGAAATACTAGACTACTACACCTGCAGGACAAATAAGAAAACTAGCAGAGATTAGAAAAGTGTTATTAAAGGAGTTCCGGAAGACGAAATCCAAGTCACAATATATCATAGAGATGAAATAAATTGAGCAAGTATAGACTGAGTTCGTTTGGGATTTCGATCAGAGGTTTAAGGATGTTATGAGTAGTGTTAGTCCCTAAAGTTGCACTTGATTGTGAGAAGGAAAACTAGGGCATCATCAAGTAATTGCAATGGTTTTATAAATATTTTTCTAAATAGGTTTTAGAAAATGGTTGAAATTTGGCTCAAGGATTCAATAAAACATATAACTCAATGTAAAATCAAGTAAACATCCCACTGGCTTAGTAAATGGTAGACACTTTAACATATCATATGATAAGGTAAATAAAGAAAGGAAGATATGTGAGTATCTAGTTTTTCAACTCACACATGGATTTCTCATTTCAAAATATCATTAAGAAACAAAAACATGTACTTGAAAACAATCTTAATTATGAACAAAAACAGTAAAGTTTTCATTGTGTCACTCACAGTCAAGAAATCATATGCATTGCAACAGAATAAATGTATTCAAGTAAGAAAAGAAACAGATAAAGATATGAAAAGAAGATCTGACCATCAACATGTATTTTCCATTTCGTGCCAATATTAAATATAATCTTGTCTTACAATGGAGTATTTACAAAAATATCCCTTGAATTCCCCAACTAATCCACCCCTAACTTCTCCTTCTACCCTATTTATATAGAAAAAATACATATCCATCAAGATCCAAAAGAAATGGATTTGAAAACCTCATCATCTATATTTAGTATCTTGTTTAAAATAATCAAGAAGGAGATCAGATCTGATCTCCAAGTTGAATTGATGAGGTGGCTTATCAACTGTTGTCCATGAGATTTTTTACGAAAATAAATCTAGCAAATTCTTGAAAAATAGGGTCTAAATATATCTTCATATCTCCCAAAATATGATAGCTAGACTTTGAACTGGTCTTGTGATGTTATCTTTAGGTTCATCAGATTCCCTTTTAATATCTAGATCAAAATGGATATCAATCTCTCCGTCCATTTTAAGTTTCTTACCTCGACTGGTACTTTCGTTCTCATTAAATTTAGCCATAGGAAAATCACCAATGGCTTGCGTTATTTGTAATTTTCTCTTGCCAACATGAGTTACCCTGGTTGTAGGGGAATTTTCTTTCATCAAAACCTTAGTGGATTCAGAGGTTTGTTTACCTTTTCTAGGTTTCTTCTCCTTAAAATTTTTAGACTTAGTTTCTTGTAGATTAGGTTTTAATGACTAGATTAACCAGTCCCAAGACCTTTGAACTTCATTTAGGGAAAATAATACCAACGTTTTGATCAACCCTTGATGAAAAAGACTGTTTTTTGTTATTGTAGGATGTGATTGAATTCTCTTAGACATCTTAGATAAACATTTTAATAAGAAATAAGGTAGGTGAAGAGGGTAATCACCATTTACATGGATTAATAGTATAATATGATAGAGATGAACCATAGAAAATCTACCTCCACATGTAATGTACTTGTGGATAATCAACAGAGCAATGTGCCATTCTTTCTGTTAGGTATGTGTTATATTCTTTGCATGTGCGTGGGCACGTCTGATTCGACAACTGCATCTGACGATCCCTCTAGTAGTTATCTCTGTGTCATGTGCGTCGAGCGCTTTCCTAGGGGGGTCCCAGGGGGCGGGCAGGTATGCCCCCCCCTGGTTATGCGCAACGTTCAAGCCAACGCCCTGATTTTTTTTTTTGGGCCAGTTTTTGCTAAAAATAACAGATTTTGCTATTTTTAGGGGTTTTCTAAATTAATCCTGAATTAAGGGATTAGGGTTTTGGTATCTACAAAATACCTAAAAAAATTGTATATACTGTATGGTGAATGGTGAAATTCGATATAATGAATATAAGAAA
>JASDQU010190507.1:3303-16404 GCA_032191745.1 Picea mariana
CAGGACCTGATATACTTGCTGACTTCCTGTCGAAGTTTCGGCTAGTAGAAATGTTTCTGTAGCATCGCCATTGTCTTTTTGATGTCGAAGTGTCCTGCCACCTGACTATAGTGGGCTTCCCAGATCATCTTTGCTCGCTCAATGGATGGAACACAGATATGGCCTAGACGACACAACAACCCATCCTGGAGATGGAAATTATCGACAACTGCATTTGCACCCAACATTTGGTAGGTGGTGGCGAAGTCAAGGTTTGTCTCATAGAGTTGGGGCCATCCAGATGTCTCATGGCCGCAAGATTCTAGCACCGTGGTGAGTGCCGCGACTGGCGGTCTGCTGAGGCAATTAGCGACGCGATTGGTGCTTCATGTTTTATACTTGATGTTGAGGTGAAATTGCTGCAAGTATGTGGACCACTTTTGATGGCGGTCATTTTACAATTTTCCTTGTGTCTGCATGAACCGCAATGGCTTATGATTAGTGTGGATGACTGTCTCCTTCCCAAGAATGTAATGTCTCCACTAGCGGCATGCTTGCACAATGGAGTACATTTCTTTGTTGTAAGTAGGGTACTTATGGATAGTATCTGACAGTGTCTCACTATGATAGGCCACAGAGTGGCTATGCTGAGTGAGAATGACGCCCACAACATAGTTTGAAGCATATGTCTCGATCTCAAAGGGATGCTGTAGGTTTGGTAGTGAAAGTATTGGGGCTGAGCACAAGCGCTGCTTCAAATAATCAAATGATTGTTGTTGGGACTGGCCCCACACAAATTTCGCCTTACCACCACCCCTATTTATTTAGATGAGGACCCATGCAATATGGGAGAAACCCAACACGGACCTGCAGTAGAAATTGGCAAAGCCCAAGAAGCTCTGAAGCTCAGTGAGTGTAGTTGGGGCTGGCTAGTCACGGATGACTTGGATCTTGGTTGGATCCACATGTATGCCATGCTGATCAATGATGTAGCCCAGGTAATGGACCCTGTCCATGCCGTAGGATCATTTTTCCAAGTTGGCGTATAGCTTGTGTTGTCGCACAGTGTGCATAACCTGCTGAATATGCTGCAAATGTTCGGCCCATGTCTTGTTGTAAATTACAATGTCATCCAGATACACCACTACAAACGTATTGGTGAATTGTCATAGGATATCGTCCATCATCCTCATGAAAGTGGTTGGAGCATTTTTCAAACCAAAGGGCATGACCAACCATTCAAAAAGGCCTTCCTTTGACTTGAAGGTGGTTTTCCACACATCTGTCTGTTCTATCGAGACTTGGTGGTAGCCAGACTTCAGATCAATATTACTGAAGTATTTGGCCCCCGTGAGTTGATCAAGGAGGTCATTGATTCGAGGAATCGGGTACCAGTTTCTGACTGTGATTTTATTCAGAGCCCGGTAATCAATACAGATTCACTAGGTTCCATCTTTCTTCTGTACCATCACGATTGGGCTCCCGCAAGGTGATGAGATAGGGTGGATGTGCCTGTTGTGGAGTAGTTCTTGGATCTGTTGCTTGATCTCCTCATTCTCTAACAAAGAGTGATGATAGACTGGCCCATTGGGCAACTGTGCGCTGGGGGTCAGATCGATGGGGTGATTGACTTGGCAATGCAGAGGTACCCCTGTAGGTGAGGAGAAGATATTCGAGTATTTTTCCACGACCTTATCTACTTGCTTCTGCTATGTGGAGAGGTCGTCTGTAGAGACCCTGGATGTGGCTATGATCTTTCGCTTATTCTGAGAGTGAATCACGAAGAAGAAAAAATTCCCCGTTTGAGAGATGACCTTCCTGCATTTCTTAGCAGAGATCAAGGAAATAGCACTAGGTGGGACTGCCTTGGTTATCCTATACAATTTCCTGTTCAAAGTAATAATAACAATACGAGGCCTAGACTCATATACAACATGACGTTTCCATAAATAAGGTTGGCCCAAAAGAACATCACAAACTTCGAGAGGAGCAACATCACACAATACCTCGTTTTTGAAGGGCTTGATGTCGTACGACAATCGACACTATTGGCTGACACGGAGATCGCTTCCTTGGCGGAGCCATCCAATGGTGTAGGGTTGTGGGTGCGGCGTTGTTGGCAGGGCCAACCGCTTGATGACCTCTGCTGAGATGAGGTTCTTCTGGCTACCGCTATCAACGATGAAGTGCAGCGGGGTGCCTTTTACCCACATCTATGAATGGAAGAGGTGCTCTCCTTCTTCTGGCTCGTCTGGTTCACCAGGATGGAGCTTGGTAGTAGCAACAGTGGCACTGGGTTCCGCATCAATGATCCATATTCCCCTTTCTGGTTCTGTATTAGAGTCAGAATCCGCATCTGATTCAGAGGCTTTCACTTCGGCCACCAGTGACTGCTTTGAGCGGCAGTCAGCAGTGTTATGCCAAGGGCTCTTATGGAAGTCACACCACTTCCCGGTATCTTTCTTTGTCTTTCTGGTGTCCTTCTTTGCTTGTGGCTTGGAATGGTCGTCCTGATAATGCCCATATTTTCTCTGTCCTTTGTTTGATGGGTTGGGGCCACCCTTTCCTGGCTTTTGTTGTGAGGGGTTCCCAGGCCCAAATTGCCGCATCTTTTGTTTGAGCTTCTACTCGATTTTGACGGCATATCGGTAGGTCGCACTCAAGGATGAGATGTCTAGAAATTCCATTTCGGTTTGGATGTATCTATGCAGAGCACCGCGATACTTGAGCACCAGATGTCGCTTTGAATCTTTGATACCCAACTTGGTGCGCAAGGTATGGAAGATATGTGTGAAATCTGGCACTGCTTGGTCTCTTTCTTGCCGCAGTGTGGTCCATTTGGTATATAGCTCGTCATAACTTCCGACAGGGTAGTATTGTTCCTTAATAGAATCCCTGAAGGATTCCTAGGTGGTTGTGACTGAAAATAATGAAGTTTCCTCTATTTCCTTTTGCTCACAGAAAGTTTCCCACCAATCTTTCACATGGGGAATGGCTTTGAGGAGTTCAAAAGTAATCTTTTCTCTATTTGAAAAGTTATGGACAGAAAAATACCCTTCTAGTAGATTCAACTAATCCAGATACCACTAATCCAGAATTTATGAGCAGAATGAAATGAATACAGATTATTAACATGTGCTAACAAAAAATAACAAAGATACAATAAAATTGGTTTTCTATTCAATAACGAAATACGCTGAAACCGTAAAATGCAGCGGAAACAAGCTTGCTGGAATGGTGGCGACTTATCTCTGAGAAGAGATGTGACGACAGCACGCATTCGCAAGAAGAAGGTTACAATGAGGCTTTGAAGGCCTTTTTACAATAATAAAGAATGCCAAAAACCCTAGACATCCAAAAACCTAACCCTACGATCTGAAGCGCCAAAAGTCATGTGGGCCCCGCTTGGGTAAGTTAGTACATCAACTTCCCGGGGTCGTAACTTTTGCATACGATCTCCGTTTTAGGCGTGTAATAGCCCGTTGGAAAGGTATTGTCGAGAAGATTCATTTTGGGGGCTCAATTATTCTTTTAGATATTAGTGAGGAGCTTGATCCCGAAAAATCTTCATTTAGGCCCTCAAAATGGCCCCGGAAGTTAAAATTGCTAAAAATAGTAAATTGCCAAAATTGTCAGAAAACTGTTTTGAGCCAGTTGAAAAAGGTGGGTGGCCACTGATATCCATCTGGATCAATGCCCCATTACAATACAATATTTTTCTTGGTTGTTGTTGGTTCTTTGGACTGACAATTGTAGTATCCTTGATCTTTAGGGTCTTCTACTTTCCCCATGAATGGCGAGTGGCCACTATTGATTAGTCGACATATTACACACTAAATGCTAGGACTAATGTTGGTGTGAATATTTCATTCGTTAGTGGTTCCTTGAGTGCATATGATAGTGTTGGTGTAGATATGTTCAAGGATTCATTGTTAATGGGCACATTTACCCTACCCTTGCCACTCACTACTCAAAACATGGATTTTATTTGTATGATTTCTTGTGCCATTGAATCGAACCCAAGGATCTCCTAATCCTTGGGTAGTGCTTAGTTCTTCCGAAGTAGAATAATTTGGATCTATCATGCCAATTAATGTGGTTGATATTTCCTATCTGGAAATCTAGTCGACATCTACTAACACTAATCAGAAACTCCATGCTAATATGGAATATGATCAATACACTCCACCCATTTGGGATATCAACTCTCCTAGTTCCTGTGATTTCTTGTATACTGAGTTACCTTTGGATAAGGCCATCCTAGAATTCATGTCTATGGTCGATAACCCATGGGAATATGTTCATCATCGATGTTATGAGGACACTTCAACTCTAGAATATCTCTCTATTTCACCAACACAATCACTCTTAAACTCTAGATTCTCCCCATCTCCTTGATTTGGCCTCTTCTTATAGGAATTTAGAAGAGCTTAGAGATAGGCTTCATGGAATGTGAATTAGGTGGATACAATTCATAGATAGGATTTATGGCATGTGAACTAAGAAAGTACAACTCATAGATAGGATTCATGGCACGTGAACTAAGCAATTACAAGTCATGCACAAGTTCTATACTCAAGTATGAGATTTTTCCAACCTATTATGATTTTTTTTTCTCAAGTTACATGCTCAATTATAAGATTTTTCCAACTCACTATGAACTTTTTTCTCAATTATGAAATTGTGACCAAATAATTATTTTCTTGTGAAATAATTATGATATTTTTACTCAATTATCTAATTTCAACCTCATAAAATCTAATAACATCCTTGCAAAACCTATGGTGGAAAATACAAGTATAACACCCACAAAAATAGGTTTTGAATCTACTTTCAATTGGTGTGTCAAATTTGTGAAGAACAATTCATAATGCAATGTTTTAACAATGCAGATTTTGCAACTAGTAGTCACCATTTCAAGCATAACTTTTATATATGGCGTGGAAATGAAGTGATTCAAAATGGGTCATAAATTAAATTTCAAGGATCATATAGCCACAAAATAAATTTTAAAAATACCTTCATTTGTGTTGGTTGTGGATCCTGATTATCTTCCTGATTTATATGCAAGTATGCCTAGCCCTCTTCTGACAGGGGTTTGGGGGCTAACTCCCACTGAAGAGAGTCCAGGGGGGTCCTATCCCCCTGGATAGGGGGCATGGGGGCCAACGAGCCCCCATTTGTGGGTTTGGGGGCAGATCCACCTGGGGAATTTTTTTTGGGAAAATTTCCTTGTAAAATATTGTAATTTTGTAGTCAATCTGGACCGTTCATTATAAGGTCGCAGATCTGACGATAGAAGTTATGCTCAGGTTTTTTTCCCTAGAAGGCAACCCTCTTTTCTGAGGGAATTGTATTGTGGTTGTGTATGTGAGTGAATATTGTATTATGAGAGAGAATACTAGGAGATAAAGAAGAGGCGGGTGTGTTGTAGGTTGTATCCCTTCATTATGTTGGATAATAAAAATGAAGCACCTAGAAATTTCTCTGGTGGACATATCTCACACTGGGTGAACCACACATATATGTGTCTCTATTGTATTGTGTATATTATATGTTTTATTTCCGCATTTGTTTATTTTATTGTTGCGCGATCCTGTTTTTCTAACAACTTATCCCTCAAATTATAACTATTTTGGCTATCTTTCCTAGCAGTTTTGCTAGCTCACAATGTTTTTAAAAAGAGTTGGATCTGATTTCACACAAAAATTCAAAGCACGAGTTCGAGAAAATATTAAAAGTGTCAATATGACTCTTATATCCTCTCTAAATACACTAGGAATAAATTCTTTAATCCTTCCACACCATAGTTTAGCTAAAGATGATATATGAATGCATCTTAATATGACCTAAAATTCTACATGGTGTAGAAAATCCTTTAATTGGAAAGATTTTGTAGTTTCATTAAAAGAAAAGATGAGGTTGGGGTTATTTTGGTTGAAAAATAGAAGAGGGGATTACCAAAACTATTTGTTTCTCCTTAGGCCGTGATTATTTTGGTAACAAGATTGGTTCATGACAGCCTAGAGAATTTTATGAATTCACCATCTTTAAAGTATTGTAATTTATGTGATTGTCTCACACTCCTTTGGTTGTGAAATGTGCATGTTCCTCATTTTCCTATGCTCTAACAATGATGGTAAGTGGAATTTGAATGGTTCTCTACCTATTCATGCAACCATTACCAATTTTAACATCAAGAAATTGAGTAGTAAGCACTAACAATTCAACCATTTAATCCCTTAAGAACAACGAGACTATGTGTTGTTACACTAGGTATTGATTGGGTATTTGGAGTGGAGATGGATATGACTATGATGAGGGATAAATATGAATGGTTGAAGATAATAGAGGAGGGAGATGGGTAAATAAAGATGATGGGTGGGATGAGTGTTAAAAACTGTTGATAATAAAAATTGGGCACAAGGAAACAAAGAACAATGATGTGGACATTGTTTGATGGTAATAATGAAGGTAAACCATACTCGAAGTAATCAAATTGAAATTAAAGCCTAAATTCCTTCATGATAATGTAAAGTTAAAATAATGAATGAGAGGTTCCCTCATTTTCATGTGTATTATTCACTGCTCACCCTACATTGTTTTTCAAAATTGTTGTGTGAGATAAATCTAGATTATTGATGTGCGCATTCTAAAAATTAATAAGAAAACTGATATGGATTTATGAGTGGAAAGAAATAAATAACAGATTGAATACAATAACACAAAGATACAGAGAACAACAACATATATCCAGTGAACAATAAATCCTATTGAATAAAGAAAATAGGTTGGAACTGTAAAACTGCAGAACTAGAAACAATTTGCTCGAATGGTGGTAGTTATCTCTGAGAAGAGATGTGGCTGCTACAAGAATTATTTTGAGCAGAATCATTACAATGAGGCTCCAGAGGCCTTTTTAACATTACTCATGAATTCCAAAACCCTATACATCCAAAAACCTAACCCTAGGAGATGAAACACCAAAAGTTATGTGGTCCCTGATAGGTAAGTTGGTACCTCAACTTCCCGGGGTTGTAACTTTTGCATACGACCTCCATTTTAGGCATGTGATAGCCCGTTGGAAACATATTTTAGAGAAATACATATTATGTTGTCAAACTCTAACTCCATCAATAGTTTGATTGTGGCAAGCCAAAAAAACACAGTTTAAGGCCCCAAAACGGACCTGGAAGTACAAAAAGATGTACTGACATGAAAACTTCCAAAATAAGCCAATTGGAATAGGTCGGAGGCCACCAATAGCCATTGGATGTTGTGTAGGACTTCAGGACAACCCCGGAAGTGAAGAACCCACAATTACAAAGAAATTTCATCATTACAGAGAAACATTCTGAACTAAAAACTATCAAGATGAGCCAGTTGGAATAGGTGGGTGGCCATCAATATCCACCTGGATCAATCCTCCTCCCTTAGGAAGCAATGGTATCCATTGCATTGAGTTCCCCCATCAGGTGAGAAATTTTCTGTTGAATTTGGCCCCAAGTGAGCCACTTGCCTTGGTGCAGGAGTTGCCCTGCCTTGACAACCCGATAAAGCTGGATCCTATGTTGGCAAGTGCCCTTGACCTGTGTGTCCACTATCTGATCACTGGATGCTTGTTCCATGCAGTTAGGATTGAGCTCTATTGGTGTCAACTGTTCTACGATCTCTGAGGTGTCCAATAATGGTGGAAAATATGGCCGAAGGAGGTCCACATTGAACACTAGGTGCAAGCCAAGGAAGGGTGGAGTGTTGAGCTCAAAATCATTGTCACTCACAACCTTGGTGATAGTGTAAGACCTATAGTGAAGTGGATGGAGCTTCCGATGGGGCCCTGTAAGGTGCTCTTTCTGCAAATGTAACCAGACCTTGTCTCCCACCTGAAACTTGTGCAGTACCTGATGTTGATCATGGCGTTGCTTGTACTTAGCATTGGCTTTCTGCAGAATCTCATGGACCTGTAGGCGGATGTGTTGAATCCGCTCAATGAATCTGGTGGATTTTTCGGCCTCAGACTGGACATGAGGTGATTATGCCTATGTGATTGCAAGAGGTAGTGCAACATCAATGGGACCCAATGGTTGGAATCCCAACCCCATTTGAAATGGGATATGATCGGTGGAGCTACAGAGAGCCCTGTTGTAGTTGTGTTGAACATAGGGAAGACTCTCATCCCATGTACGCATATGCTTAGAGTTATACATGCGTAGGATGTGCACAAACATTTGATTAACGACCTCTGTTTGGCCATCGGTTTGGGGGTAGAAGGCAGTGGATTTAGTGAGCTTGGTGTCCAACAGTGACCAGAGACTCGACCAAAATGTGTCGAGGAACCTGTTGTCCTGATCTAAGATGATGGTCAGTGGTATCCCAAAATGGACCCACACCCGTTCGAAGAAGAGCTTGGCAGTATTTGTCGCTATGATTCTCTTCTTCCAAGCTATGAGAATGGTAATCTTCGAAAACCGATCAACCACCACAAATACATAATCATTGCCTTGCTTGGTGGAAAGAAGGCCAAACATGTAATCCATCGAGATGGATTCCCAGGGCCTCTCGGGAGTAGGAAGAGGGTTGTATAAGCCTTGATTCTTGATGGCTGGCTTGGCAATAACACAAGCAGTGCAAGATTTGATATACTTTTTGATGTCTTGTCGAAGTTTTGGCCAATAAAAATGTTTCTGTGGAAAAACCACAGTTTTCTCCACACCAAAATGTCTTATCATCTGACTGTAGTGAGCCTCCCAAATCAACTTTTCATGCTCGCTTGCAGGAACAAAGAGGTGGACCAGATGGCATAACATTCCATCCTGAATGTGAAAATCGATGAAATTCACACATGTACCCAAGAGTTGATAGGTGGTGGTGAAGTCAGGGTCACGATGATAAAGTGGGGGCCACTCATATGCCTCATGCCCACAGAAATGGAGAACGGTGGTGAGTGCAGCAACAAGAGGTTGAATGAGGCAGTCAGTGATACGATTTGTGCTCCATGTCTTATACTTGATGTTGAGATGGAACCGTTGCAGGTATGTAGACTGCTTTTGATGGCGGTCATTCTACAACTTCCCCTATGTCTATATGAACTGTAGAGGCTTGTGGTCAGTGTGGATGATTGTCTCCTTTACCAAAATGTAATGTTTCCATTGAGGACAGACTTGCACAATGGAATACATTTCCTTGTCATAGGTGGGGTATTTCCAGATGGTATATGAGAGTGTCTCACTATGGTATGCTATTGGATGACCATGTTGAGTGAGAACTACGCCTACAATATAGTTGGAGGCATCAGTCTCAATCTTCGAACCATTGTTGCATATAGGGTAAGGAGAGAATTGGAGCTGAGCACAAGCGATGCTTTAGATCATCAAATGCTCATTTGTGTGCCTTCCCCATGCAAAATTTTCCTTTCCACCACCATTAGTCACTTGGTTGAGGGCCCATGCAATATGGGAGAATCCCAACACAAACCTTCAGTATAAGTTGGAAAGTCCCAAGAAGCTCTAAAGCTTGGTTAGTGTGGTCAAGGCTGGCCAGTCACGAATGACTTGGATCTTAGCTAGATCCACATATACCCCATGCTCATAAACAATGTAGCTCAAGTATTGGACCTTGTTCATGTCAAAGGATAATTTTTCCAAGTTGACATATAGTTTGTGTTGTCGTAGAGTGCCAGACTTTAGGTCAATCTTGCTAAAGAAATTTCCCCCCTTTAGTTGGTCAAGAAGGTCATCAATTCAGGGAATTAGGTATCAGCTCTGGACTGTGATTTTGTTTAATTCTCTTTAATCAATGTAGAGCCGCCATGTCTCGTCTTTCTTTTGCACCAGTACAATTGGGCTTCCGCAAGGGGACGAGATGGGTCAGATGTGCCCCTTTTGAAGCAACTCTTGAATTTGGAAATTGATTTCATCATTTTCCATTAGTGAGCGATGATAGACTAGTCCATTAGGTAGAGGTGCACCAGGGGTTAGATCAATTGGATGCTTGACTTGGCAATGTGTCGGTACCCTGGTGGGTGAGGAGAATATGTCTCTGTACTCTTCCACAATCCCATCCACTTTATTATACTACAAAGAGAGGATCTGTGTAGAGGTCACAGATGTGGTGGCGACCTTCTACTCATTGTGAGCATGAATCACAAAGAAAACGAACTTCTCGGTATGTGAAATGACCTTACTACATTTCTTAGCAGAGATTAAAGAAATAGTGGTAGGTGGTGCTACCTCTGGTATCATGTACAATTGTCTACCCAAAGTAATAATAACAATGCGGGGTCTAGACTCATACACAACATATCGCTTCCACAAATATGGCTAGCCTAAAAGAACATCAAAAACTTAAAGGGGAGAAATATCACACAATACCTTGCCTTTGAAGGGCTTGATGTCGTAGGGAAGACGACACTGTTGACTAACATGGAGATCTATTTCTTAGCGAAGCCAGCCGATGGTATAGGGTTGTGGGTGCGATGTCATTTACAAGTCTAACTGCTTGATGACCTCTGCTGACATCAGGTTCTTCTGCCTGCCGCTATCGACAATGAAATGAAGTGGAGACCCCTTTACCCACATCTGTGAGTGAAAGAGGCATTCCCCTTCCTCTGGTTCTTCTGGTTTGCTTGGCTGGACTTTGGTGGTAGCAACAGTGGCACTAGGTTCGACATCGATATTCCGCTTCCCTATGTCTAGATTTAATTTAGAGTTAGAATCTGCCTCTAACTTGGAAGCTTTCATCTCGGCCACCAGTGACTGCTTGGAGCGACATTCTTCGGTGTTGTTCCAAGGAGTTTTATGGTATTCACACCACTTTCACGTGTCCTTCTTCGAATTCTCATTAGCCTTCTTGGGTTGCAACTTGGACTGGTTGTCCTCAGAGTGGCCATCTTTGCTTTATACCTTGTTTTTTGGGTTGGGGCCACCTTTTCCCTACTTCGGCTGTGAGGAGTTTGCAGATCAAAACTCTCACCTCTTCTTCTTAAATTTTTGCTCGATCTTGAAAACATATCTATAAGCTGCACCTAATGATGCGATGTCCATAAAATCCATTTCTAATTGAATGTATCTATGCAGACAGTCGTGGTATTTGAGCACCATATGTTGTTCAGAGTCTTTGATACCCAATTTGGTGCGCAAGGCATGGAAAATATTGGTGAAATTTGGTACCGTCTAGTCCCTTTCCTCACGCAAAGTAGTCCATCTTGTGTACTGGTCCTCGTAGCTTTCCTTAGGGTAGTACTACTATTTAATGGAATCCCATGTGGAGGCGACCACAAATATTGCATATTCCTCTGTGGCCCTTTTCTCAGAGTAAGTATCCCACCTGGTGTTAACATGGGGGACAACCTTGAGGAGTGCAAAAGTAATATTTTCCCTATCGAAAAAATTGTGGACTGAAAAATACCCTTCGAGCAGATTCACCCATTTATCTACAACACCCGCATCTATTAGTCCTTCAACTAATGGAATATCAAAATTTACTTATACCTTGAAATGGTTTGCATGGTTGCTTGATGAAGATGTGTCTCTTATGGGAAGCCGTCAAAGGATCTATGTAAAGTTTTCCATCATTTTGTTCCTTTGTCGCGCAAGGGATTCCTCAAGAAACATTTTAAAAGGATCTCCTTCTCCATCATATTTATTCTTGTCCCCCATGATTTGTTTTCGGGCTCAGCACGTTCGATCTTGCAAAGGCTCTATTGGCTCAAGTCCCAACTTCTTGTACCTAGATCTTGTCAGGGACATGCATAAAGAAAAACAAATGAAGAGCAGACTGCTATGATACCATTGATCTGGATTTATGAGCGGAACGAAATAAATAATAGATTGAATACAATAACACAGAGATACAGAGAACAACAACAAATATCTTGTGAACAATAACTTCTATTGAATAAAGAAAGTAGGTTGAAATCGTAAAACTTCAGAACTGGAAATAACTTACTCGAATGGTGGCAGCTATCTCCTAGAAGAGATGTGGTTGCTACGCGCATTCGTCTGAGCATAATGATTACAATGAGGCTCCAAAGGCCTTTTTAACATTACTCGTGAATAGAAAAACCCTAGACATCCAAAAACCTAACCGTAGGAGATGAAACACCAAAAGTTATGTGGGCCCCGATGGGTAAGTTGGTACCTCAACTTCCCGGGGTCGTAACTTTTGCATACGACCTCTGTTTTAGGTGTATGATAGCCCGTTGGAAAGGTATTTTTGGGAAATACACATTATGTCATCAAACTCCAACTTCGTATATAATTTGACTGTGGCAAGACCAAAAAAACAATGTTTAGGGCCCCAAAACAGCCCTGGAAGTACAAAAAGATGTATTGACATGAAAACTTCCAAAATAAGCCAGCTGGAATAGGTGGGCGGCCACCAATATCCACCTAGATGTTGTATAGGGCTTTAGGACATCCTCAGAAGTGCAGAACCCACAATTACAAAGAAATGCCATTATTACAGAGAAACGTGTTGGACTTAAAATTGTCAAGATGAGTCAGTTGGAATAGGTGGGTGGCCACCAATATCCACCTGGATCAAAAACTATCAAACCAATGAAAAGATTACTCTAAGACTAGTACAAGGTTGAATGATGACTTTCAAACTTGACTATCCTTGCAGTGTAAACCCTTATCTTATAAAGTTTAACCATCTATAGTTTTAGCACCTCCCTAGCAACAACACCAAAACATGATGGCTTCTAGAATCACAATAACAATTCAACTTCAAGGAGCTCCAAGATCGTAATTAAATAATCAATCTAGGTGTGTAACACTTTAGAGGTGTCATGCATTATATGTACAACCACAAGGATTTAACTCGCTAAGATGTATTCTATTATTAGATAAATGATATGCAACTAATCAATTCATCATTAACAAAGCCATCACAACATATTGTCTCACGTTGGATGAAGAGAATCTAATCTACAATAACCCATTCAAAAACAAGGATACCCATAGTAGCCATTATTGTATATGAATAAAATAAATTATTCATAGCAGACCGTTCATTGGAAAATAGATCCTGACAAATATTCTTGCACTTTGAAAAAAGTGAAGTTTCGCAAGAACTCGTTGAAAGAAAGTTACAATCAATGTTTAAGAAATTCATGGAGTA
>JASDQU010190512.1:0-10975 GCA_032191745.1 Picea mariana
AAGCATGGGTTCTCTTACTCCACAAAGCATCTTCTCGTGAGGGCTTTCACCATAAGGGGACCACTTTGGAGTTCATCCATATTTACTTCTTATCAACCATGACAAAACAATAATGAGTCGTATTTACATCAAACACTATTGGGTCCATTACCCAAACCTTTGTGCTACGGGTCTTTCTTCAAGGGTTGACATCAAGGACAACCAACCTTAATCAACAGGTCGAGGGTAACTTATGCAATTGTAGGTGGTAGATATACATGACTAGGAAATGAGGGAATTACTCAATGTTGAATTCCATACATAGATTGTTTCTATTGTCTATATATGCATGGAGATAAAATTTCCAAGGTGGTGCAAATTTTCAGGAAGATAAGATGTTTAACACACTTTGCTATTTGTATCTGGGAATAAAGGAGCCATGGAAGTTGCTTCAAGATTCAAGGGTTTATAATTGAATGCCTCTTAGCATGGAAGTATGTGAAGAAAATCCTGAATTGATCAATCATGGAGTGAATCTTGGACTTGGGGGTCCTTCATTTAATTCCTTTCACTACCACAATATAAGTTATCGCATTGTTTGTTTGCGTCATCACAACCCATTTTCCCATTTCCAATTTTTTTTTGTTGGCGCACATCGAGATTTTACGACATGACTTTGCATCGAATTTGTGTATGCTTTATGAAGATAAAAATATTTTTAAAATGTTATTAATGTTTTGCATCATACCTACATATGTTAGCCTCATAGTTTTATCTTTTTTGTGTCATGTTAGTATTTCTAAAATTTGTCACACATCTTGGGCATCGTGTTCACATCATGTTGCACCAAAGTATCATCTCATATATAAATATATAGTGTCATATTAGCATCATATTAGTGTCATAATATCATATTCTATAAAAACCTTTGTGTTGTGAAATTGTTGTTGTATTTTCACACAATTTCCATACCATTCTTCCAAGGAGTTCCAACTAATCCTTGATAAGAATGAAATGTGCAAAACCCAATTTGAGGAATTGCAAGGTCACTAAGAGGGGAATGACAAAACATTATGTAATACAACCATAAGGGAACTATATAAAATAAGAGGTTGTAAACAAATACTATATTTATTTTGGAAAGCATACATCATCCTTGAAACCCATCTCTTCTCTTCAAAGTTTAAGCTAATACACTACACTAAATGGGAAAAATTGATATTCAAGCTACTACTAAATACTTAGTGTTATCATATACCACCAAGCCTAGATTAATGCTAAAGAATTCTTCCCTATTAGATTATTTGATTTCAATGGGTTTGATAAGACATATTCAATGACATATTAATGCAGACCCTCTCTCTCTCATAAAGGTTGTGCGACCTTGCGGTCAAGGATCTTCAACTCCAAGCCGAATTGGCTCTCTGAGACCTTAATGGTCTCACTTACGAATTAACATAGGCCCTTTTCATCCTCTAGTGTAGGTTCTATGGCACCTATGACCTTCCCCTTCACACTCAGTGAAATCTCAGAGTTGGCACTAGCTCCTTTTCTTTTGGCCCTTCCTTAGATGTGACCTTGGGCGGTGACCTCACGCAAACACGTGATTGCGGGCATGCTCAAAGGTGGTTTGGAATCAAACTATTTTTTTCCCTGCAATTCACCTTGAGTCACCACATGTCCTTTTGCCAAAACTGTGGTCTCGAATGTGGCCCGCCCTCGACTTCGTAAAGCTCGAGCACCTTCTATCCTCGCAATATGAGGTGACCATTGATCTCATGATCTTAACGGTGCTTATAAATGGATGAACGAGATCTATCTCTTGGAAACCAACAGTTCAGATCTCCCTCTCCTAGATCGATGGCTGGGGTCATTTCGAAATTCTAGACTTCAGAATTCTCAAGTCTCAAACTTTTGCTTTCTTCAGCAATGAAGGGTCTTCTACCATGCATCCTCTTCTGATCAACGACTATGATCCTGCGGGTCTTTGGACTTTTGTATTTTCAAACCTCAGACTTTTCTTCCCGCGAAATACATAGGATTCTACCATGTGTCCTCTTGAATCGGACGATGGGGATTTTCTTCAGACGATCGACGTTTACTTCAGGTCTTTACCCGGAATCCACAATTTCACGCCACCTGTTCTCCGAATATAATGATTCAAGTCTACTTCAGACAATTCGACGGTTGACATTTACTTCGGCTCTCCAGCTCTCCGGGCTTTGGGAGTTTCAATTCTCAACAGAAATCTCTCGAATTGATTTCTCCAAAGTTCTCGATCTGTCACCACGTATCCCTTTTGGATCTGACAGTCAAGGTTCTCTTTGGGACTTCGGCTCTTCAACGCTTTGACTCTTCGGCTCTTTGATGCTTTGACTCTTCGGGCTTTGAGAGTTTCAAACACTTATTCACTCACTTCTCTCGAAGTTCTTTCACCCGGAGACTCCGATCTACTGACATGTACCCCTCCTAGAGATCAAAAGTCAAGATCTACTTCGGCTATTTCACCGTCTCCTCGTCCACAAACTTTTGAAGTTGTGGATCTCACGCCACCTATCCTCCTTGATGATGGATGGACCCAAATTACTTCGGGACTTTGGAACTTTGGCAAGTTCACTCTCCTGCGTGTGAAAAGCACTAAGGCTCACACACCTTGTTTTGATCATACAGTTGTTGGTCCTCTGAACGATGATCCAATGGCCACTGTCGCTCTCCCTCCTGAGCTTCTGACTTCCTCCGAATTAGAATATTTTCTAAGTGTTCAAAGGCCTCTCCTTTGTTCCTCCTACAAGTATGTCCCTTAGATCTCATCTGCACTTTTGAAAAGCGGTATCTCTTCTAATCTTTTTCACCTTCTACTCCTCTGACCTCTTACGGAGTCACTTCGACACTTAGCACAATTTCGGATCTATGCACTCCTTGTAGAAGATTCTTATGCAAGGCTTGGGTTCTTGCAGATGACTGTGCATGCCTTCTAGCAGTCACTTTGCACTCGTTGCAAAGGAAACATTACGTTATCTCTTCTGAGATTATGAGTCTAAACAAACTCTATCAACGCACTCCTTGTGGACTGTGTGCACACCTTGCATAGACTCAAAAGAAGAGAAACGATTAAAATTTATGAAAACATTTCAAAACTACATACACTCGTAACGAGATTCATTCATTCATGAAAACAACAATAACAGGGAATTGCAAACAATAACAATACCATGCATTGGATCAATTTTCCTCTGTTATATTCATTCAAAATAAAATGGATACAACTATAATCAAACAACAAAAAAAAGCTCAGAAAAAATCCTACTAACTTGCAGCAGCCTCATTTGGGTGTACAAAACCTCTATTTATCTCTGAGGGTCCTTAGGGTTCCCCTCGACTACTTGTCTACTCGAAAATAAAACCTAACGGCTACCTAAGTTCAGTTACATTCAAGACTAGGAGTGAAACTCCTAGATCACTCGTGATCATTCAGCTTCCAAGCATTTGATCTTCTTTTGTTTGTCAATCAGCTCCAAAAGATTCGCAGTAACTGCCAACATTTTAAGATTCCGAAATGATTCACAAGCACTGAGTTTTCCTGCCACACGTGCTTGTTGACGATGCTCCTGCATCATACTCCCCTGGACAAAAATTCATGGACTCCTATCTATGAGCTCCTGCACCAACTTTCCATGCTTCTGGATATCAGTTTCATTTTCCCAACTAGCATATTCTATTGGGTGTCCCTTCCACTTGACCAGATACTCAAAATAGGTCTTCCTCCTGGTCTTCTTTCCAATCCTCTGATCAATGATCTTCTCCATTTGTGGTTTTTCTGCTATAGGCAATTGTTTCTCCCACTTAACCTTCTCTTTATCTTTTGATCCCTATGTATCATATTACTTGTAAGGATACAGGTATGAAACGTTGAATATGGGTGATATGCCCACATCATCTAGAAGCTCAATCTCATAGATGTTTGCATCAAACTTCCTTAATATCTTACATGGTCCTATCTTCTTCATCTTTAACTTTTTATATGTTCCCCTAGGGAACCTTTCTTTCCTGAGATGTGCCATAACTTGATCTCCTACTTCAAATTGAAGTTCTATGCAATGTTGATCAACTCTGCACTTGTACTCTTGGCTAGAGCTCTGTAATTGTCCTCTAATCTGGCTATGGAGCTTCTGCATTTCTGCAGCAAAATCTTTTGCTCCAGCTCTTCTGATCTCACTATGTTCTAAGTCTCTCAGGTCAGATACTCCCCTGAGTTGCATTCCATACAATATTTGGAATGGACTCTTTCTAGTTCTCCTGTTTGGTGAGTCATTGTATGCAAATTCTACTTGTGGAAAAATCTGATCCCACTGATTATGATGCTCAGTGACCAAACTCCTTAATAAGTTTCCCAAACTTTTGTTTACCACCTCACTCTATTCGTCTTTCTGAGGGTGATAAGCTAAGCTGAAGGACAAATTTGTCCCCAACTTCTTCCACAGTGTTCTCCAAAAATGACCAACAAATTTAGTGTCTCGGTTTGAGACAATTCTCTTGGGTAGTCCGTGAAGTCTCACAACTTCCTTGAAAAACAGATTTGCAACATGTGTTGCATCACTGGTCTTCTGGCATGGGATAAAGTGTGTTATCTTTGAAAATATATCCACCACCAAAAATATGGAATCACATCCTCTGTGCGTTCTTGGCAGTCCCAACACAAAATCCATGCTTATTTCATCCCAAGGCCTCTCTGGTATTGGAAATGGTTGATACATTCTAGTGTTCTATCTTTTTCCTTTTGCATGTTGGCATATTCTACATCTGTTCACAAAATTTATCACTTATGTCCTCATACCTTGACAGTAGTATGAACTGCTCTACTGTGCCAATGTTTTATCATGGCCAAAATGTCCAGCCAATCCTCCATTATGCTTCTCCTTCAAAATTTTATCTCTCATTGAGCATTTTGGTATGCACAATTGATTTCCCTTGAATTTGAATCATATACTCACAAGTGTCAGGTGTCTCAAATGTTCCTCTTTAGTCTGGCTAAAGATCAGTATATCATCTAGATATACAACCACAAACTTGCCAATGAAATATTCCATTATTTCATTCATCAACCTCATAAAAGTACTTGGGGCATTTGTTAAGACAAATGGCATAACAAGCCACTCATACAAACTGTCATTTGTCTTAAAGGTTGTCTTCCACTCATTCTTATCTGGTGATATCCACTTTTCAAATATATTTTAGAAAAGAAATTCGCTCCACTTAAACAGTCCATTAAATCATCCATTCTTGGCAAAGGGAATCTATACCTAATGGTGATCTTGTTAATGTCTCTTGAGTCTGTACACATTCTACATCCTCCATCCTTCTTTGGATTCAACACAGTTGGTACTGCACATGGAATCAATCTCTCTCTAACCAAACCCTTTTCTAACAATTCCTGGACTTGGTTCTTTACCTACTCATTCTCTCGAGGTGTCAGTCTGTATGTTTCTTTGTTTGGCAGACTCGCTCCTGGTATCAAATCAATATCATGGATGATACTTCTGATGGGTGGCAATGAGTTTGGCAGCTCATCCACCACTATGTCAGTGAAATTATCCAACAATTGTTGAACTTCTTCAGGAAAATCATCCATCTAAGTATTTGTAAGGATAACTTTGGGTTTCCTCACCACAACAAATTGCATCTCCTGTTCTTTCTTAACTTCTTTTGGGAGTTCCTTCCCACTCATGAGAAGTATGCTTGTGTTGGCTTCCTCTTTCACTTTCTTCTCTTCTATTGGAAGCAACGTGTGTTTCCTACCATTCTTCTCCAAGCTATGTATTCTTCCTCCCATCATGAATGACATTCCTGTCAAACTTCCATGGTCTTCCCAATAAAATATGATATACATCCATGGGAATTACATCACATAGAATTTCATCTATATATCCTCCTATCTTAAATTCAACCAAGCATTGTTTAGTAACCATTACTTGGTGTCCTTTCTACAACCATGAGACTTTATATGGTTGTGGATGTGCATTTGTCTCTAGCTCCAATTTCTCCACCATCTCTATGGATACTAGGTTATCAGTGCTCCCACTGTTGATTATCACCTTGCATACTATGTCTTTAGTCTTGCAAGTTTTCCTGAATAGATTGTTCCTCTGCACTGGCCTTTTAACCTCTGCCTCTGGTTTTAAGAGAACCTTTCTCAACATCAAGGATGTTCCATCCTTTTCTCCTTCTACTTCAACATTCCTTCTTTGTGCTTTCGAAATGTGAGCTTCACCTCCTCCTTCTTTCTTTTTCTCGGGACATTCCTAAGACATGTGCCCTATCTTTCCACAGGCATAACACCTTACTTTTCCTCCTCTGCTTTTTCCTCTTCCTCTAGAAGAACTTCTTCCACCACCCTGTCTTCCTCAGTAACTTCCTCCTCTTTCCGAGTGACTATGTGGTTTCTCAGTCTTGTCCTTAGATTTATGTGCCTTGTCATGGGCAACTCCCTTTCCTTTGTTTGGGGCTAGGCTTCTACCTCTGCCTTGCTAGCTTTGTTTTCTGGCCAACTTCTCCTCTTCCTTCAATGCAAACTAATAAGCATCCTACATTGTCCTTACTGACATCATGTTGATCTCATCCTAGATTTCATACCTCAGGCCATTTATATACCTGGAAAATTTTTATGCATCTTTCTATCTTTGTCCATTTCTAATGTTCAGCCTGTAGAACTCTTATGTGTACTCTTTAACTGTCATACCCTTATGTCTTAGGTTCTGCAACTTCCTGAACAAATTGATCTGATAATATTTGGGCATGAATTTAGCCTTCATCTTGGCTACCATTCTATCAAAATTCTTATCTTTTGTTTGCCATTGCTTCTCCTCTCAGCCTGCAGTTCATCCCACCATAGTGTTTCATGTCCTTTTAGCCTAGTGACATCATGTCTCACCCTTTTCTCTTCATTGACATCTTCATAGTCAAAATATTTGTCCATGGATCTTATCCAATCTAGCAGCTCTTCAACATCCAAATTGCCTTCGTACATTGGGACCTCTATCTTGGCTCTGGATCCCAATCTAACAACTACTCTCAGTAAACATTCTTCGACAACATTTTCCCCTGCAGCTTCTTCAACTTCTACTTCTTCACTCTCTGCATCGCTGATGTCTCCAGCATCAGGTTCCCTCCTCTGCATTGCCTCCATCGCCTCTAATCTTGCATGAAGCTCTCACATTTCCCTTTCTATAGCCTGATTGGCTAAAGGTGGCTCCACTCGTCTCCTTGGTGGCATTGTGTTGACTGTATCTCACACAGAGAGTAGAACTTCAAGTTCTTTTGTATATTCTCTCCTTTGCCTGTTGTCTGCAAGCAAAAAACCTCACTTTGATACCACTTGATGCAGACCCCCTCTCTCTCCTAAGGGTTGCGCAACCTCTCGGTCAAGGATCTTCAACTCCGAGCTGAATTGGCTCTCTAATACCTTAATGGTCTCACTTACGAATTAACACAGGCCCTTTTCGTCCTCTGGTGTAGATTCTATGGCACTCGCAACCTTCCCCTTTGCACTCGGTGAAATATTAGAGTTGGTTCTAGATCCTCTTCTTTTGGCCCTTCCTTAGATGTGACCTTGGGTGGTGACCTCACACAAACACATGATTGCGAGCATGCTCAAAGGTGGTTTGGAATTAGACTACTTTTTGCCCCACAATTCACCTCGAGCCACCACGTGTCCTTTTGCCAAAACTGTGGTCTCAATTGCGGCCCGCCCTCAACTTCATAGAGCTTGAGAACCTTCTATCCCATCAATGTGAGGTGACCGTCGATCTCACGATCTTGACTATTCTTATAAACGAATGACCGAGATCTATCTCTTGGAAACCAACAGTTCATATCTCCCTCTCCCAGATCGACGGCTGGGATCATTTCGAAATTCCAGACTTTGAAATTCCCAAGTCTCAAACTTTTCCTTTCTTCAACAATGAAGGGTCTTATGCCATGCGTCCTCTCCTGATCAATGTCTATGATCCTTGTGGGTCTTTGGACTTCGAGGTTTTCAAACCTCAGACTTTGCTTCCCTCTAAATACACAGGATTCTGCCACGTGTCCTCTTGAATCAGATGGTGGGGATTTTCTTAGGACGATCTGACAATCGATGTTTACTTCAGGTCTTTACCCAGAATCCACAATTTCACTCCACCTATTCTCTGGATCTGACGATTCATGTCTACTTCGGACGATCCGACGGTCGACATTTACTTCGTCTCTCCTGCTCTCCAGGCTTCAGGAGTTTCAATTCTCAACTGAGAGCTCTTAAAGTGATTTCTCCAGAGTTCTCGATCTGTCACCACGTATCCCTTCTGGATCTGACGTTCTAGGTTCTCTTCGGGACTTCGGATCTTCGGTGCTTCATCTCTTCGGCGCTTCATCTCTTCGGCTCTTCAGGCTTCGAGAGTTTCAAAATATTATGCCATCACTTCTCCCAAAGTTCTTTCACCCGGAGACTATGATCTACTGACATGTACCCCTCCTGGCGATCGACGGTCAAGATCTACTTCGGCTATTTCACCGTCTCCTTGTCCACAAACTTCCGAAGTTGTGGATCTCGCACCACCTATCCTCCTTGACGATGGACGGTCCCAAATTACTTCGGGACTTCATAACTTTAGCAAGTTCACTCTCTTGCATGTGCAAAGCACTAAGGATCGTGCACCTTGTTTTGATCAGAAGGTTGTTGGTCCTCTGAACGGTGATCCAACAACCACTGTCACTCTCCCTCCTGAGCTTTCGACTTCCTCTGAATTAGAAGATTTTCTAAGTGTTCAAAGGCCTCGCCTTTGTTCCTCCTACGAGTCCATCCCTTAGATCTCGTCTAGACTTCTGAAAAGCACTATCTCTTCTAATATTTCTCACCTTTTTCTCCTCTAACCTCTTAGGGAGTCACTTCGACACTTAGCTGAATTTCGGATCTGTGCACTCCTTGCAACAGATTCTTACGCAAGTCTTGGGTTCTTTCGGACGACTGTGCACGCCTTGCAGCAGTCACTTTGCACTCCTTGCAAAGGAAAATTTATGTTATCTCTTCTGAGCTTATGAGTCGAAACAGACTCTATCAACGCACTCCTTGCAGACTATGTGCACACCTTGCACAGACTCAAATGAAGAGAAATGATTGAAATTTATGCAAACATTTCAAAACTACATACGCTCGTAATGAGATTCATTCATTCATGAAAACAACAATAACAGGGAATTGAAAACAATAACAACACCACACATTGGATCAATTTTCCTCTGTTATATTCATTCAAAATAAAATGGCTACAACTATAATAAAACAACAACTAAAAACTCAGAAAAATTCCTACTAACTCGCAGCAACCTCATTTGGGTGTACAAAACCTCTATTTATCTATGAGGGTCCTTAGGGTTCTCCCCTACTACTCATCTACTCAAAAATAAAAACTAACTTCTACCTAAGTTCAGTTACATTCAAGACTAGGAGTGAAACTCCTAGATCACTCATGATCATTCAGCTTCCAAGTGTTTGATCTTCTTATGTTTGTCAATCAGCTCCAAAAGATTCACAGTAACTGCCAGCGTTTTAAGATTCTGAAATGATTCCCGAGCGTAGAGTTGTCTTGCCATGCGTGCTCACTGACGATGCTCCTGCATCACATATCTAGGAATATGGAATTCATTTATTTTTTCATTATCCCTTCTTGTATTCACCATCATTTTTGGTATCATCATTGTCCTTCTTATCATCATCCCCTCCTCTTTTTGGTTTTCTCCACCAACCTTATTCTCTTCACCACCATCACTACCCCAATACAAGGATGTAGTTCAATGGTTTGCATCATTATATCCCATTTTCCTTTGATAAAGTATTTTGCTAGCATGCATCAAATTTTTGCAATGAGATTTTGTGTTGAATTTGTGTTGTTTTTGTGTCACAATTACGATGCTAAAAATATCAAAAAATATTTTTTTTTCTCCTTCCGTCGTATCTTTGTTATGTATGTGTTTATTTGTGTCTCATTTGTTTTGTTATTGTGTCATCGGTGTGTCGCAATAATCTATATTATGTCAGATGCATCATGTGCACATTATTTTGCATCAACATTGCATCTTTTATATATATATATAAGCATTGTTATATTGTATTCAATAAACAAACTACATATTATGAAATTGTTCACATAACCCAATGTAAGGAATCATAAGGTCGTTTTGAAGGAAACCATAAAACATTATGTGAAGAATCATAAAGTAAATATGAAAGGAAAAATACAGAACAAGACGTTTCAAGCATATATTTATTTATTTAGGCAAACATACATCATGTTTGAAAAGTCTTGTTTCAAAGTTCAAGCTAATACACTATACCAAAAAGCAAAAACCACCATTCATGCTAAAAAAACTCTTCCCTATTACGTTATGTGATTTTGATGGACTTGATAAGACTTACTCAATGACATATTTAACAATTACAAGAGTTTGAAATTAATTTATTAAAAGTTAATATTAATTTTTTAATTAATAAAATTATTGTATTTAATTAATAATGATTTGTTATTATAAGGATTATTTAACAATTAATATACATTATTATGTTTAATTTTAAAATAGTTATGATTAATACTAATTGTTATAATTAATAATAATATTATCATAAATTGATTGATAAATTTACAAATTATAATAAATTACTAATCACAATGATAAAACATTATGTTCGCTACAAATATTTATACATATTAGTTACCTAGCCATCGAAGTTATCAAAGAAAAACAATGAAGATATTGGAGATTAGATATTTATTTAATCAAAATATCTAACCCTATATATGTTTGTATGCTCATTAATTGGTTGAGCCAAACTTTTGTTGATTTTTGTTCATCAAATATAGTTTGTAAACTAGCAACTCTCATTCATATAAATTCACAAAATAACAATATGATCTCACCATATATATATATATATATATATATATATATATATATATATATATATATA
>JASDQU010190513.1:0-10663 GCA_032191745.1 Picea mariana
CTCTCCTTCTTCTCCAACTGCAGTTCCGAAACTTGTCTCTCAATGAGCAAGTGAGGTGTGTGTCTAAGTGAGGCGCTAGCCTCCTTATTTATACAAATCTGGCACGTGTGAAGTGTCTCTTCACTGGCAGGGCCGACTTCTCAAACTGGGTGGTTATAACCACCTTTATTATATTTCAGGGCCTCTTGATATGTCTGGGGCCTGTTATCCCCGATTTTCATGGATAACTAGGAGATCTTGTCTCGAGGCCCACAGGTCCTAGACATGGAGCATCGAGAGAAGGATTGACTTGAGCATGGCCTTGGAGGGCCCATCTTTTTCTTCCTCCATCATCTTTTTCTTGTCAACAGAAACAACATCCATCACCATCGTCTTGGTCTTGTATAAGAAGAGGTTCTTGCTCCATGAGGTAATTGGTCCAAGTATCATGGTATGTGTCACTTTTGATCATTGAAACCTTTAAACATATGCATCTGATTCCTTATCTCTAACAACTGCTTGGATCTTACATTAGCCCACTTGACCATGCTTTGGGAGATTGACAGGATGCCCTAGCAAGCCTGTGCCCATAGGTCTTGGTTTGCCACTGGGGGGATTTCTGAAAATCCATCGTCCGCTCCCATTATAGCACCACTGTTTCATCTTATCTCCCACTCATTTGTCCCATTCCCCTTGTCCAGGGCATTGGGTTGACCTGTTTGTAGGATTTCACCTTATCTCGTGAGAAGAAGGGGATAAAGGCCCATAAGGTAAAAGAAGTTGGTAAAAGATAAAAGCCTAAAATAAAACCTCGATATGCTTCGCCCAGGGATCCCCGAGAAGGAAATAAAAGGCCTCTTAGCAATAAACAAGAGGGACACGGAAAATAACAAACAAGACCTAGTCAAGAGGATAGGGGGTCTCATCACGACCCAACCTATTAGGTTCATGGGTGCCTAACAGTATGACATTGCCACCATCTCGTTACCATGCCAGGGCAATGACCTTTGGTTGCATGGCCAAGGGAAAGGGGGTCTCATCACGAGACAACCTTCTCATCTCTATGAAATTACTTGTGGGTAACACTGTCAGCTCTGGTCACCATGCCAAGGCAGTGTCCTCTGGTTAGCCCTTGAATAAAAAGAAAAAGAAGAAGAAAAAACAAATAAAAGAATAAAGTAAGAAAATGAATAAAGGCAAGAACGCGCTTGGAAAAAATGCATCCATGACAGGTACAACTCACCTTCTACAAAGGCACCCACAAATAACATTATGCATCCTTGGCTCTCACTTTACCCACATGTCTGAACATCCCCTAGCCACATCACCCCACTTACATGGCTTGGATAAAATCCTCCTGGAAACTTTCCTTTTCTTGTGGATACTAGCCCAATAGAACGACTTGTCCTTTTTCTCCAATCTTGTATTATAGGTTTTTGTAATGTCTTTGAGCTATTGGCTGATGTATCAGGGTTTTTATGCATATGTTTAATAATATTAATGATGAGATGTGATTGAAATTGATATGATCCCTGTGAATAATGAGCCCATGGAGGGCATAGCTTTTGATGTGCAGGACCATGCCCGACGGACATGTACCATTTGGATCGGTACACATGGGGAGATGATCGGTTCGGACCTCCATGGGGCTGAAGAGCCCACCAGATGGATGCTGAGACCCCATTAGGGGGAAGAGACAATACTATCGTTGATCAGAGTTTTTCACCGGAGAAGAAGAGGACGTTTCATCAGAGGCACCTTGGCAGAGCCCGACTAAGGGGGATTGACCCACTTCCAGTGAAACGTTTTCCTTGGATGGCCCAGGACGTCACCTATGAGCTCATGACGTTTCCTTGAGCATGTGACAATTTGACAGGGCAGTTGGCATGTGTGGCATGACGGAGAGGCCCAAAGAGGGCTAACGTTTTGCTCTTTACTGCTGCATTTGCCCAAAAAGGGGCTAATGTCTCCCTTAGAAGGGGTGATGTCTCACCTTTAGCTCAATTAGGGTTTTAATTTGACAATTTAATGTAAAAACAATATTATTTTTATATTTTGGCCTTGTCGGCCTTTTTATGACCTAAAAAAAGTAAATTAGGTCATTGATACACTATATATTGAGGAGTTTTAGCCTCATTTTATCATGATTCATCACTCACTCATTAGTGATATCTGATTTTAGTGCCTTATTGGGGTATTTTGTTGGTTTAGTGAGGCGCACTTGTTGAAGGAAGGAATTTCTTGGCATTTTATGGTGTTTCTCTTGAAGGAAGGCGTTACAACTAGGGTTTGCATGGTTATTTCTTGATGAATTGTAAGTATTTTTCTGCAAAACTTCTTGATTGAATGATTGTAGTCTTATTTTCTTACATGTATTTATAATTTGTTGAATCAAAACCCTAGGTGACAAGAACACAAGTAAGTCCTTGTCCCAAGTCCCCTAAAAGAGAAACTTTTAAGCCATTGAAGAAGGAAAAGAGCCTAGCCTTTGCTACACTCTTCTCCTTCTCTTCCCCTATTGCTAGTCGTACTGTCCAAAGTTCAAGAAGGGGGAGACGTCCCAGGCCTAGGTTATCTACACCTTGGGCCATTTTTCTTCTAGGGTTTGATGATAGAGCCTTGCTATAGCAACACTCTCTCTCATTGCACTCTCTTGTCTTGATTCATCTTTCATGCTAGCTGTTTTTGCCAAGTCAACCTAAGGAAGGAGGAGAGAGCACGAGGCCTTGCTTTAGCAACACTAGAGTGAGTCTCTCTCCCCTAGGGATTTGATTTGGAGGCCCTGTCATAGCAACACTTCAGAACTCTTCCCTCTAGTCCTTAGCCATCCTCCTTCAACCCTTGCGTCCTCTACTAAATTGACTCCATTAACCCCAAGGCACTGATCTTAGACCTCCATGGTTGAAGTAGAATTGGATCTAAAACACTCTCAGAACTTTTTGAATTGAAACCCTAACTACACTAACCCTAACCTACTAACCCTAAGTTGTTGACGTCATCTTTGGTTATTTCATCTTTGATGCAACAACGTCTTGTTTTAAGAGCAATTGAATGGTGGTTTAGGCATTAATTGAATAAACTGTTGATTGGTTACCTTGAATGCCACATTGTTCCAATATTTATTGGTGGAGTGTCATATCTTCTATTGTTATTAATAAACATTGACTTCGTCAACATTTATTGCTATATTGTTCATATACATTTATTAGATAGTCTTATGAAGTACTAACCCTTTGAAATATAGCTTGCATATATTAGTTTGTTGTTGTTTTGCTCCAGGCAGGTGTTCTTCATTGTGGATTTACTTTATTATTGGCTGTTTAGCCGGGACTATATTTTGGGTGGTGACTTGTGAAAGGGGATTTTTTCCTTGTCCTTTATTCCTTGCCCTTTCAAAACCCCAAGTCATCGGGGACGTCTCCCCTGGGCCTATCCTCCCTAAAGAGAAAGAACCTACCCATCGCGGTGACATTGGGTGGGATAGGTTCCTGTTATGCCAGTTTGGTCTTCTACCTTATAGCCTTTACTCCTAGCTACAAACTGTGCAATAACAGGGCCGACTTCTTATTTTGCCTTTTACAATTACATTATGACCAATCCACAAAAGGGGATTTGGTCCTTATACAATAGCTGACATAATCAATCCACAATGGGGATTGATCTAATGAATAATATATCAAATAATAATAAGAATACAATTTGCAGTTACATTATTTTAACACTCCCCACTAAAGACCTTTTGGTCCCCAAAAGGTTACTGATCAGTCATCAAGCTCGCGATAGACCACTCGACTTGTTCTCTGTCTTTGAACTCTTCCTTGTGCACCTATCTCATCAAGATCAACTGTAAAACAATCATAATAATTGACAGCATATTGTTAGCCATTTGTACCCTGTCTCATCTTACTGAAGCCACTATCATCCATGTAGACAACATTACTAATGATAGCATCAAAAATATGACTACAAATGAGATGATATATTTGTAATATTTGCACGACATTAGCTTATATTGAAGCAAACTGTGATTGATTTTCCATTCTACAATCATCTCATGTTCTTTCTTAAGATCGATTACATGACTTGAAACAATTATAGGTGTGTTTCTTGCTTGAGCCGCCTTTCTTAATTGTTCCATAGTTTGAAGAGTTTTATTTTCCTTTAAATGATGAGCATGAACCACATAATCTTGACTAGCTTTGGTTAAATGATATTGATTATTTTCCCTGTAGAAGATTGCTTTGTGATCATATAAGTAAGGACTTCCTAAGACCATTCCACATTCACTTAGTGGCACCACATCACATGTTACCTTGTCCAAAAACTTAGATGAAATTGAAAATTTTAATGTGCACTGCTTTGTTATGTGCAAGTGATGATTGTTGCTTATCCATTTAAGTGTGTAAGGCTTATGATGCATCTGTGTTTTTAATCCCAAATTCTTAACCAATTCCTCTAAAATTAAGTTAGATTGAGATCCACTATCGATCAATGTGTCAACCTCAGTGTGCCTCATGATGACTCTTATGTTAAACAAGTTACTTCTACACTCAAATCCTTCACCAATTTTACTTGTCATACCAACCAATGAGACTTTAGATTCATCACCTGAATCCGATCCCAACTTTGTGGGTCGTGTTGTTGCTGCAACTGTTTGCCTCCCTTTCTTTTCTTTGAACCACTTCGGTCTCTTCTCAGGATGCAATTGACAACAATGGTCCTCATCATGCCCTCTTTCTTGCAATGCTTGCAAGAGGGCTTCTCTTCCTTTCTCGCCACTGAATTTGACTTCTTTCCATGCCACTTCCTTTTGTCCTCTTTCCTTGAAGACGATTCCCCTAATACACCAACACTTGTTTTCCCTGCTTCAATGTATGTCGCTTGAAAAAAGACCTCATCAAGATTAGTTGGTCCAAACATGAATACAATATTTTGAATATGTGCAGGTAAACCTCCTATATACTTCATAAGAGTTTCTTAGGTATGTAAAGGAATATCTAACATCAATGTCATTTTACGAAAGTCATCTGTGTATTCTTGCATTGTTTGTCCTTTTCTTAGTTTAAGAGATTTTCATTTAATTAACATTTTCTCTTTATAACCCAAAGGATAGAATTTCTTTCTAAGTGCAGAAATAAAACTTTGCCATGATGGAAATACATTACCCACTTGTTGCGTGCCATTTTGCAACTTGATTTGCCACCATATGAGTGTTGTGCCTGAAAGTCTAAGTGATGCCAACTTTATCTAAGTTGCCTCATCCTTGATTTGTTGCACATTGCAATAAACCTTCACCTGTCTGACCCAACTATCAAGTCTCTCTACATTAACTTCACCATCATACATGGGTAATTCGAATTTAACATCAAGTTTTAATAAAGGCATTTCATTCTTATTTTTATGGATATGTTTCTTTGCGATGCTTTTAGAACTTGAACTTGAAGAAGAAGGAGAAGAAGGAGGTGAAGGAGGAATTTGAGGAGGATCCTCTCCTTCTTCACTTTTTCCCTTTGAAGATTCACCCAGATTTGGTCTCTTCTGTTCCAAGTAATCCTCATACAAAACCTTCATCATCTCCGACATGGAGAAGAAATTTTTTCAAAACTCTTTCTCATCCTGAGAAAGTCCCTCTTCCGATGCCATATTCTCACTTTGAGAAGTTCTTTTTCTCAATCCAATCAATGGATTCTCTTCAACAAGCTGTCCTTCACCACGATGTAGCTTTTCCTTGGTAATCATGTGAAAATCAAATCCAAACGTCAACTAGCTCTGATACCACTTGATCTGAAAAGATATTTTAAATGACAATGGTTGAGTTATTATGCATGTGTTAATTTATCATTTAGGAAGTTGAATGAAAGAGGAAGAATTATAAAGTAAACATGACAACCATAAAGCAATGTATAGAACTGAACATAAGCATGAGAACAACAAACCATAAAAAACCAAAATGATAATGGAGTTTGACAATATTGCCTACGTCTCCGGGCCTTTGTCTTAGTGGGTGAGGCTTTGTTATTTCTATTCGAAGCTTTAAAAGTACATCACAGCAGTGTCAGTCTAAGCGAAGCCAACTTGATCCATGGGCTAAGTCTTGTAGTGCTCTGCGCACCCCCTGTTTGGCAGCCCCTTGTCTCGTGGCATGGGTCATGCCCCAAACTCCATGCATATGGTTGTTAAGCCCCCGACTGTAAAACCCTTGGTCTAGCGCCCTGGTCGATGAGCTATCTCGATCGACTGGGTGCTAACTGTATACATCTGCGCCATCAGTTAAACCCTGAGTCATATGTTGAGTATCACAGGACCAGGATCCGGGGCTAGGTGTTATTGGATATATCGGTAAATGCGGACATAAACTGATCTCCCTAGATCCACCTAGATCTAGAACAAAACAATACAAGACATGGCGCTTTCCCTAAGCTCTAATCACTGAATCTATTATCAAAGAAAGGATGAGTGAAATACCTTTGAGTATCGCTTCCTTCTGTCTTTGTTGTCCCTGCTCGCTCTGGTTCTCTTGTGATATTGATCCTGTAATGAAACACAAACCAACCAAAGTGAAAGCAACAATAATATATTCAATGACAACCTATGCATGTGATCAAGGAGTCATGCAATAAAATGAGAATGATTTTATGGGAAAGAAACATGCCACTGTATCATATTAAGTAAAACTAGAAGATACAACCAAACAACCTTGATGTTGTCAAGTTCCCTTTTGATGGCTCTTTGCCCTAACACACACACTTGCTCCAAGCTTGTCTGAAGGTGATCTACAATAACTTGATGCACTGAAATGAAGCCCTCAAGCATCAACAACAGAATTACTCACACAATTCTTAGCCAATCCAACCTTAATCATTCCTTACTTGCTCTTTGCCTAATGCTTTTGCTTAATATTTTCCATGAGAAATCCATCATTATATAGGAGAAAAAGAGACGATTAAAGAGATCAGGATGATCCCACCAAATCAGAGAAGCGAGTAGCATCCCAACCATACGGATGCCACCTCATATTCTAGAAGATTCCTTCTAGAACTTTCATGAACTTATTTCTTTTTCTTAGTTTTAGAACATCGTCACACCCTATCTATATAGCAGCCTGTGAAAACTCCACAGGCCAGGTATAGTGCAGCCTGCAGAAATCAGGCATTTCTTCACTGTGTGGTACTATTATCTTGCAGCGTCCTTCTAAAAACAAGCCTTGTAGAGTAAGAAACCAATTACTTTTGTCATGGGAAAGATCCTTTTGAGAGGCTGAATACATGCTTGTAGACACACCACCAGGGTGACAAAAATAATGTGTAACACTAGGCTCTTAACACATGCGCCAACAAACTAATCTGCGCCAAGCAACAAAGGTAGGGACATATGGTAAAAATGTTGAACCGTGGGTTGGGGCTATACCCCAGCCCTTTCTCCGCTCGACCATAAGTCTAATCAAACTCAAATACATATTTCAGCGTATAAGGTTAAGAATCACAGTGCAAGTGAGATGGCTAGCCCGACCCCGCCAAGATGTTTCCCGGTGGGAGGTCGAGCAATTGAACCTCATGGAGACCAAAAAATTTTGCAACCAACGAACCAATAGATGGGTACCACGTGGCAACCCATGTCTGGGCCACGTGGCACCTCACCATTCACCGAAACCTATGCCATGTGTTAAATGTTGAATGTTCCACGTGTCTGCTAAGTGTTTTCCATGTGTCCTACAGCCATGCCACCGTGCCTACCACGTGTTGTACAGACCTTCCACGTCATCAGTACGGATGTGCCACGTGTAACCCTTGTAGTGGTGGCATGTGTCACTCCCTGATTGGTCCATGTGTAACTTCCATGTCAACGACCCGTATGCCCAGTCACCCTGCCACATGTACCTTGCCACATCATTTCTATGGTCGTATGGCCTGTATAGTCAGCTACCACGTGGCACTGTACGTACTGTACAATCATCATTTTTTTTGCATGTTTGGACAAATGAACAAATCGTGATATCTGAAGCATATGACGTCTATTTGAGCCCATTCAAGTTGCGTTGGGTTTGTATTGACGAGGCCTACACACATGTCCGCGTTGAAACCATTACAAGAACTTTGAATTTTAGGCCTTTCTGAGCCCCATCAAGCTCCTGGATCCAATTTTGTATCAGTTTCCCCCTCGAAGAGGCAAGTGAACTAAGTTTTATGTGGTATCAATATTATCTTTCTGCTCTATATTTATTCTCTATATTTGATGTTCCTATTACTTGCACAATATATTTGATTGTTCTGTTAATTGTTCCAGGTGAAATGCAACGACATATCTGTAACTATAGATTCAACCTATGTTAGGGTAATGGGACATGTGAGTTTGACATTTTTTTCATTAGAGACAAGATGAGGGATGCGTTTAGTGATAGAATGAATGACATCAAGGCGATCTAGTTGAGGCTCAGAGAGAAGACATTTAAAAAAAGATGACAACTCTTGCTCAATATCTTGATGAGAGGTTAACTTAATACCTTTATTGTCCTTGAGATGTATTATATGATTGGAATGCCTCCTCTAAATCATTGATCCATGGAATAATTTTGTGTTGTGCTCCCCTTCTCTGAGCCACTGAATATGAGATTTTTGTCACCACAAAATTTCCTCCTGATGGTAGCGCTCATCTAGCTAAGAAGAGATATGTTTCTCTTGATGGGCTAGGGATTCAGATCTCTCGGAGATGATGATTTATTGTTGGATTTCAGCCATTCAAGCTTCTAGATCTTTCTGAGCCTGAAGTATGTCCCCAAAAACCTTTTTATTCCAAGATCTAAGATATTGTTTTAGATTTATTAGACTTTGCTAGAAGCGATACATAAGAGTGCCTTTATGGATAGTTGATTCATTCCACCATCTGCTAATATTCTATTGGAAGTTTGGATGTGAGAGCCAAGATTTTTCAAACCAATTTTTTTTCTTGATGGAGATGCCTAGAACATCTAAAGTGAGGCAAATAGACTAGTGGTTAGAGCCAGTTGAGGGAAGAATGTTGGCTTCCATCCCTTGATCTGAGGGTATAAGCGATTCCAAAATCAATTATTGTTCTAGTCGACGGGAAATTTCCTGAGATCCTCCCCTTTTTTTATTACAAGTGTGAAGCCCATTGATTGTTTCAATGTCAATCAACTTTTGAACTTGCACAAAGGAGTTGAAGGTTGTATTGTCAGCATCCAACCGATGAATCCCTCCTTTTTTCTCCTTGAGGGAGGAGATGATATTGAAATCTCCTCCTAAATTCCAGAATTGATCCTCAATGAAGGATGCTAGATTTTGCAGGCTTTGCAGAAAGTTGTGTTTTTTTCTAAAGGCTGAGGTCCATAAACATTGGTAATGAAGCATGTTTCTGAAGAACCTATTACTCTGAATTAAGTAGATAAACTTCTTTCAACTACAAATAAATGTCTAAAATGATGGTGGCTGGATTCTAGAGAATGGAAAGACCTCCAACTAATGTTCTGGCATCAAGGGCCATTTACTGACCCTTATTCTAGACATTTTTAAGAATTATTTCTAATGTGTCACTGGAACTTTTGGTTTCCTGTAACAAAAATATGTCAAGTGATTCTATGCTTGCCTTGTTCTGTAAGAGCCTTTGCTTTCTCTTACCGTTGATTCCTCTTATATTCTAGGAGATGATATTCATTAGAAACTTTGGGAAATAGAGGGTTGGAAAGATTTTGTGATCAACATATTCTGACTTGAGTTGACCAGGATGTCCCCATTTTCCTGAAGTAGTTGCAATTTGGATTTATTCCCTCTACGTTTGTTATCATGGGGGATTTTTTTTATAGGTTTCAATTTGTTGGTATGGACTCCCAAGACCGGGATGGAGCTTGGAGGAGGGTTTCCAAAGGAAGAAGCATTTCTGTGCATATTGAGAGCCTGATGGACTTGCAAAATGTGTTCATCGAGGATGGACCGTATATCTTGCCTCTAACATACATCAACAATTATGTGTAGGTCAATACCATATAGATCCACACCCTCTGCTTCCAAGTCATTACAATCCTCTCCTTCAGTACCCATGACTGCATCTTCTACTTCTGTGGGATCTGAAGGGTTTTCCATAGTCTTCTAGTGGTTGAGATCCTTTGGATTCTTTGTGGGATCTAGGGTCCTGTGTGACAATGAATTTTTCGTTTGGGTCTCAGGAATACTAGTATCAATTGAATCCACTAGATTAGATCCAAGGATCTCAAAACTATTTTTGGTGAGATTAGTTTTGTCCAGTTCAGATGGAATTGGTTTCTTGCATGTTATGTACTTACTCGCTACTTTGACAAAATCTTCCTCATATTTCTCACTCTTTTCTTTAGTAGGATTTGGGGGATTATTCATTGGATAGTCTCAGAAGAGACACCCATGCTTGTGACATTTGCAACATCGAAAAGGAATGTACTCATACTGTAGAGTTTGGATCCAATTAGAGTCTTGGTAGCGTAGGCAAATCGACTTTGGAATAGGAACATAAACATTCATATAAATGCAAATGCGGGCATAAGTTGTGTATCACCTTTGTTTTGTCACCTTTGTAGTTTTAACGAATGTGCCTAAAGTACTACCAATAAATTCTAAGATTTCCTTGTCCCAATATTCATGAGGAAGGGAATATAAAATGGACCTAGATTGGGGCATAAGAGAAATATTCCTTGTCTAGG
>JASDQU010190514.1:0-20190 GCA_032191745.1 Picea mariana
CTGTTTCTTCTTTGGATTCAAGACTTCTTCTGGCTTTCCTTCTTGCCCAACAAATGTAACTTGTTCACCAATTTTAGCTTCCTCTGGTGGAAACAAAGGTTCTACAACACTATGATCTTGATTAGAAGCACAAAGTACCAACCCAGCAGACATCACATCCTTAAGTTTTCCTGGCCTTACATTTGTAACAACAAGCACCCGACGATTCAATAGTTCATATGCGCGATAATATTTTGCTAGTCCACTCACAACCTGCCGCACCTTTTCTTCTCCCACATCTATTTCCTCAACATGCAAACTGTCAGCTGATGGGTGCTTCCAAGCCATGCGAATAACACCAACCCGTATGTCAATTACTGTAACGCTAGTTTCTGTCTCCTTCTTTTCGACTAGTTCCTTTTAGTGGTGTCCATACGAGGAATACTCCCTCCATTTTCAGTATCTGTACCAGAATTCCAATCTGCAGAAGTGTCCAAAGACTTCAGTGTCTGGCTCGGGAGGGGCCACACCAAGTATTGAAACATATCGAGTAGTTAGACCTGAAACCCTCGACAAGTGCCACAGATAAGGCAGCCGCCCCTTCAATAATCCCAGTGCGACTTCTATGGTGACAAATGTTTTGCTCTTTTCAGACTGCGTAGATGAGCTTTCCTCAGAAGATCTGGCATGGAAAATATTTTGAAACCACCTAACAAGCTGTGTCAAAGCATCTGTTGTTCCACACTGGCGTATGGCAGTACACTGTCGGGCGTTCCTGTAAACTCAACGCTTCCAGATGGTTTACTCTCTAACACCTAGACCTGGCAGCTCCTCTGCATTGGACGCCTTGCTACAGATTCAAACACTTGGCAGGGTTTTAAAACTGCGCTTTATATATTTTGTTGGGTATATGTGGGAAATATCCCACATCCGCATGAAGAATGGAATATAAAACCTTTACCTATTTGCGTGTTTGCAACATGGATTCGACGAAGTGAGCCCGAGCCTTGGGCGTTGGGGTTTGGTGTTGCACGCTGACTTTGGTTTGTTGGTTGTGTTTGCTGTAGTTGTATTCGATGATGCTTATACCTTGGTGTTCTTGAGCTTTAGGAGGTTGGCCCAAGGCCAATGTATTTTTGCTGAAACTTTGTTAATATTTTTATAAAACTCTGCCTAAAGGCAAAGGCCGAGGGGCCAAAATCTTTTGCCAAATCCCCCGAAATACTAATAAACTCAACTTTGACGAATAAACCTACAAGATTAAAACTTTTGTCAAAATGTCTTGATAAACATAGGTAAACCCTGCAAATAGGCCAAGGGCAAATTGTTGCTCATTTATCCATAAAACTTCTGCATAAATGCAAGGCCGAGGGGCCATTTTTAACTTTTTCGCCAACTTCACCAGATTTCGGCGATCAAACCAACTTCGCCTTTGCCCACCAGCATTGAACTTTTGCCATTTCGAACCAATCCACTATTCTTTTTGCAAAAAGAGGAATAAATTTTGCAATAAAAAAATAGATACAGATAATCAATAACATCCAAGTCATAAGATGATTCCCATAAATCATGGGGTGATAACAGAATGGAGAACAATGGTGAGTGGATCCACATGAGGTTGAATGAGGCATTCAACGACATGATTTGAGATCTTTGTCTTATACTTGATGTTGAGATGGAACTACTGCAGGTAGGTGGACCACTTCTGATGGTGGACATTCTGCAATTTCCCATGTGTTTGTATGAACTACAGAGGCTTGTAATCAGTGTGGATGATCATCTCCTTTCCTAGAATATAATGTTTCCATTGACGACAGGATTTTACAATGGAATAAATTTCCTTATCATAGGTGGGGTATTTCCAGACAATATTTGAGAGTGTCTCACTATGGTATGCCACTGGATGATCGTGCTGAGTGAGAACTGCATCTACAACATAGTCAGATGCATTAGTCTCAATCTTGAATGGTTGTTGCATATCGGGCAAGGTGAGTACTAGATCTCAGCACAAGCGATGCTTCAGATCATCGAATGTTTGTTGTTGTTCCTTCCCCCACATGAAATTTTCGCTGCCACCACCCTTGGTCACCTAGATGAGGGCCCATGCAATATGGGAGTATCCCAACACAAACCATCGGTAGAAGTTGGCTAGTCCCAAGAAGCTCTAAAGATTGGTTAGTGTGGTTGGGGCTGTCCATTCACAGATGACTTGGATCTTAGCTGGATCAACATGTACCCCATGCTCATCAACAATGTAGCCCAAGTATTGGATCTCATTGATGCTAAAAGAGCATTTGTCCAAGTTGGCATATAGCTTGTGCTGCCGCAGGGTGCTCAAAACCTGTTGAATATGTCGCATGTGCTCCTCCCAAGTTCTATTGAAGATGAGGATGTTATCCAAATATACCACCACAAAGGAGTTAGTGAAGGGTCTCAATACATCATCCATCAAACTCTTGAAAGTGGCTGGTGCATTTTTTAAGCCAAAGGGCATGACCAACCATTCAAAGAGGCCTTCTTTAGATTTGAAGGTTGTCTTCCATATATCAGTTGGTTTGATGGGAACCTGGTGGTAGCCAGACCTTAGGTCAATCTTTTTGAAGAAATTTCCCCCCTTTAGTTGGTTAAGAAGGTCATCATTACTAGGAATGGGGTACCAGTTCTTGATTGTGATTTTGTTTAAGGCTCTTTAATCAATGTAGAGTCGCTAAGTCTCGTCCTTCTTCCGCACTAGTACAATTGGGCTTTCGAAAGGGGAGGAGTTGGGTCTGATGTGCCCCTTTTGAAGAATCTCTTGGATCTGACACCTGATTTCGTCATTTTCCATCATCGAGTGGAGATAGATTGGTCCATTAGGTAGAGGTGCACCAGGGGTCAAATCAATTGGATGCTTGACTTGGCAGTGCATCGGTACTCCGGTGGGTGAGGAGAGATGCCTCTGTATTCTTCCACGATCCTGTCCACTTTCTTCTACTGCAAAGAGAGGCTCTCTATAGAGGCCACAGATGTGGTAGTGACCTTCTACTTACTATGAGCATGGATCATAAGGAAGATTATCTTCCTACTCTATAACATGACCTTACTGCATTGCTTAGCAGAGATTAAAGAAATAGCGGTAGGCGACGCTACCTCTGGTATCCTGTACAATTGTCTACCCAATGTAATAATAACACTGCAGGGTCTAGACTCATACACAACATGATTCTTCCATAAATATGGTTTTCCTAAAAGAACATCACAAACTTCAAGGGGATAAATATCACACAATACCTCATATTTGAAAGGCTTGATGCCGTACGATAGAAGACACTGTTGGCTGATACAAAGATCTCTTCCTTGGCTAAGCCAGCCGATGGTGTAGGGCTACGGGTTCAGTGTCATTGGAAGGTCCAACCTCTTGATGACCTCTACTGAAATCAGGTTCTTATGACTACCGCTATCAACAATGAAATGAAGCGGAGCCCCCTTTACCCACATCTGTGAGTGAAAGAGGCATTCCCCTTCCTCTGGTTCTTCTAGTTTGCTTGGTCGAACTTTGGTGGTAGCGATAGTGGCTTTGGGTTCAACATGGATAATCTGCTTCCCTCCTTCGAGATTTGATTTGAAATCAGAATCGACCTCTGACTCATAAGCCTTCACCTCGACCACGAGTGAGTGCTTGGAGCGACATTATTCAGTTTTGTGCCAAGGGATTTTATGGTACTCACACCATTTTCCTATGTCCTTCTTCGTCTTCTCATTTCCCTTCTTGTGTTGTGGCTTGGACTTGTTGTCCTGAGAACGACCATCTCTGCTCGGTCCCTTGTTGTGTTTGTTGGGGCCACCTTTTCCCTACTTCGGCTGTGAGGAGTTCACAGATCCAAACGGTCACCTCTTCTGCTTAAATTTTTGATCGAGCTTGACAACATATCTATAAGTTGTGCCCAATGAGGTGATGTCCAGAAACTCCATTTCTATTTGAATGCATCTATGAAAAAAAACATGATATTTGAGCACCAGATGATATTTGAATGCATCTATGAAAAAAAACAAATATTGCAGATTCCTCTATGACCCTTTTCTTAGAGTAAGTATCCACCAATCCTTAACACGAGGGACTGCCTTGAGGAGTGAAAAAGTAATCTTTTCCCTATCGAAAAAATTGTGGACCAAAAAATGCCCTTCGAGAAGATTCAACCACTTATCTACAACATCTGCATCTATCAGTCCTTCAAATAATGGAATATCAAAATTTACAAGTACCTTGAAGGGGGTTGCATGGCCACTTGATGAAGATGCTTCTCCTGTGCATAGCTGTCGAAGGATCTGCACAAACTTGTACATCATTTCATTCCTTTGTCATGTGAGGGCTTCCTCGAGCAACATTTTAATAGGATCTCCTGCTCCATCATATTTATTTTCATCCCCCATGGGTTGTTCTCAGGCTCGACACGACCGATCTTACAATGGATGGATTGGTTGGAGTCCTAACTTCTTGTACCCAGATCTTGTCAGGGACATGCACGAAGAAAAATAAATGAAGAGCAGACCACTCTGATACCATTGATCCAGATTTGGGAGCTAAACGAATTGATTAACAGGATAAATACAATAAACAAAGAGATATGAAGAATAACACAGATATCCAGTGAACAATATCTTCTATTGAATAAATGGAATAGGCTGAAACTGTAAAATTGCATAACTAAAACACTTACTCAAATGGTGGTAGCTATCTTTGAGAAGAGATGTGGATTCTACACGCATCCATATGAGAAACATGATTACAATGAGGCTCTACTTTTTTATATTTCTCATGAATTCCAAAACCCTAGACATCCAAAAACCTAACCCTGGGAGGTGAAACGCCAAATGTCATGTGGGCCCCTATGGGTAAGTTGATACCTCAACTTTCCAAGGTCGTAAATTTTTCATACAACCTCTGTTTTAGGCGTGTGATAGCCTATTGGAAATTTCTTCCAGAGAGCTACACATTTCGTCATCAAAATTTGACTTCGTCTATAGTTTGACTATGGCGAGCCAAAAAAACACTGTTTAGGGCTCCAAAATGGCCCTTGAAGTACAACAAGATGTGATGACATGAAAACATACAAAATAATCTAGTTGGATTAGGTGAGATGCCACCAGTATCCACCTCGAAGATGTATAAGGCTTCAGACAACCCCAAAAGTGTAGAACCCACAATTACAAATAAGTACAAAAGAACGTGTTGAACTAAAAGCAGACAAGAGGAGCCAGTTGGAATAGGTGGGTGACCACCAATATCCACCTGGATCAAGAGGTGTAGGTATTCATGAAATTTTCGACATCTGAAGGGAATGTGTTCATAATCTATAGTCTGATTCCATTCTTCATCTTGAAACTCAATGGTTACAGAACCTGGTAGGGATTTTGAGATGTTCATGTAAACACATATCCGTGCACAAGAAGTGTATTTCCTTTGTTTTGTAGCTTCTGAGGATTTGACATACCTTCCTAGCGTGTTTCCAATACCCAAGAGAATTTATTCAAGACATCATTCCTGGAGGAGAGAGTATAGGTGTATCCAGACTGGGGAGCAAGCAAAGTCTTTCTTTTCTGGGCAGAAACAGTCTGTCCAAAACCATAGATACAATCCAGCCGAGTTGTAGAAGTAAGAACCATTTTCAAAGACTTTGTCTTTGTCCTCCAAGTTGTAGAAGATGATTGTGAAGAATCCTTTAGAGTTTAGTTGCAACTCATAATCACCTTTCAAGTTCCACCAGTGTTTAATCCATTTCATGAGGTCTCTTTCTGATGGTCAGATCCCTAGAAATTTTCTGATCAAGGCATGATCCCTCATGAAATGGGTGTGCTCTCCTACCCCGACTGATTTTATCACATATTTTGGTGGTGTGGGTGCTTGAGGAATACATTTTCCTGGTACCTAGTTTCGAGATTTCTTTGGATGCGACAATTTAGCTTCCATTTCCATGCTTTCCCCAGAGCTTTGTTCCTCTTGTAGCAAGTTATATTTGAGGTGCAGAAATGGTTTGAAGGTTAGCTGCCTTGCTCTATTTTCCCCTGTTTCATTGGCCACAATGTTTCGGTAAGAAGGGGTTTTCACCCCCCCTTCTGCGCTCATTTTGCGAGTGTAGGTTCGGCGGTATCCACGACAACAGAAGGGTTCAGATTTGGTCTTAGAAAGGTCCGATGTCGCAAATGGGGAGGGGGCATGCAAGCAGACGAAACCCTAGTTCCCAATTCCATCATCAATCCGAAAGGACGTTGTGGAACTATATTATCACCCCTCTCAGAAAGGACGTTGTGGAACTATATTATCACCCCTCTTTTTCATTTTGCATATGTCTAAATTATTCGTAATGTTAAATATAAAAACAAACTAAATTAAATGGGTATCAATACAAAATTAAACTTAATTTAAAACTAAATTTTATTAGTATAAATATAAAATTTTATTTTATTTTAATGATTGAACAAAAAATAAAGTTTAATATAAAACAAACTACAATTCTTAATTAAACTAAATTAAATGAGTATAAATGAAAAATTAAATTAGCATTAATACAAAATTAAATAAAATAAAAATTTAAATAATTAAATTATATATATATATATGTGTGTGTGTGTGTGTGTGTCCTTCCATAAATTAAATTAGTTTAAATACAAAATTAAATTTTATTTTAATAATCAACAAATGAATATATAATATTAAAAAATTAAAAATTAAAATACAAAATTCAATTTTATTTTAATAGTTGAGCAAGAAAATTAAAATTAACTTATTTCTAATTCATAACATTTAATATAAACAGAGTAGCAAATTGGAAATGGATGATAATGGTCTTAGCGAAATCAGTGCTACAAAGCATCCTTGTGTACTTCTTAGTTTAGTGAAGATTCCTGCTGCTATTTTACATAAGATTCAACAACTCATGGAAACTTTCATATGGAGAGGAGCTTACAAAACTACAAGCTATCACTTAACCAAATGGAAAAACATTGCTAGTCCAAAGGAAAACGGTGGACGGGGTATAAGGAATATATTTTGGTTTGCCCACTCTTTGGCTGCAGAATCCCTTTGGAGAGGACTATTTGGTAATAGTTTGTGGAGTCAGATCCTTACAAGAAAATATTTAAAAGGAGTAGATATGACCTCCTGGCTACGTAAAGAAGATTGTAAGTACCCAATTGCCTCTATTATCTGGAAAAATTTTATGGGTTCTTTGCATATTATTAAGCGTTGGTTGGCATGGCAAATAGGGTGCGGTAAACAAGTCATTATTGGAAAGGATCCCTTTTTTATCCCAAAACGGGTTGAGTGCTACTCTCCCAAATGTTTACAATGTGAGGATCTATTAATTGACTATGGCTTATATAGGTTTTATTGAGCATATTAGTTCATTTATCATAATGCATTAAAACACATAAACATAAGTAAATGGACATAGAATAGAAAAAAAAACACATGAAGGCAAATAAGAGAGAGACAATCGATGTTGATAACGGAGTTCACCCCTCCACCTCTGGGGCTACGTCTCCGGACTTGCTCCAACTGGAATGCAGATCTTCTATAATCCTTCTTCAAAGTGAGCTCTCAAAACTCTCTTACATTCAAGCACTTTGGCTCTTCATTATCTCATCATTATGGCTTTCAATAGCTAAGCACTCTCTCCTTTCTTCCTCCCACATGGATCACATAAGGAATATATATAGTTTTTCCTTACTCTCCAACTAAGAGCATTAATTACAAAATACACAATTGTAGGATCTAATTATAAAGAAGGAAAAAAAACAATATCCTTAAAAGTAGGATCTTCAACCATCTTAGTCTCAAAAATGGAAAAGTCTCAAAACCACCCAAAGACTTTCCAACCATGTCCTTGATTCTCTCAACCTACAATTGAGAAAAATGGCAAATTGGTGTGAGGTGGTTTCTCACATGAAAACCAATTTCCATAATTAATAAATGAATAATATGTGAGACAAATTTTCTCTCACAAATATTAATCATTTGAATTACAAGTGAATAATAATAATGTATGAATTATTAAAGATCATAAAATGCATAATTAAATGCATGAGCACTTCATAAAAGCATTAATCAAACTAATATGAAAAATGCATGAAGTATTTTTCCCACAAATGCATAATTAAATGCGTGAGAAATAAAACTCAAGAAAGCATCATTTTAATCCACTTAAACACTTTTGTYGCCACCTTAAAATCAACATGGCGCAAATTAAGAAGTTCTTTCACGTGCAGAGATCCATTCGGATCACACCTCCCCACAAAAGAAACTTTTGGTCTCCAAAAGTATCAGTGTCAATCCATCATCAAATGCATGCAATTGTCTTTGAAAGGCACGTTCCCTTAAGACTCCTTCACCCATGTTCTTCGGAATTAGAACGAAACACCAACACCTGCAACTGCTGCAATGCAAATGCCTGAAAAAGGAACATCCCCTCAAGACTCCTTCACCTATGTTCTTCGGAATCGAAATGCAAATGCCCACATCTGCTTAAAGTTGCAACCTGTAATTGATGATAACCTGGATCTGTGACTAATCATATCTGTTTACATTTTTTGAAACACTTGCCAAGAGTTTATAACCACACTCATTGGTCAAGTTTACATGAAAATGCCAAAAATAGGCTTAGGCAAAAACGCCTCAATCAACTTTTTACAAAGAAACCAACAAGGCTTAATGCACAAAAATACACCTCTCACTCTTCCTCACGTAAGAGTTGCTAAACAAGCCTTTTTCAATGCTTCATAATCATCTTTACATCAAGTTTTAATGGCAATTATGGCCTTTACATGGCATTTACAACAATTTACATGCCAATTTTGAAATGCCAAATGGAAATTACATGATAATTCAATGTGCTAATAATGTGCATAAGATGGGAAAACCATACCCTCTCTGCGCCTGGCTTTCATGGCTTTTCTGTGATCAATTTCCTTCATGAAAATCTTATTGCGTTGGCCATAATGACAAGGCCTTTTCCAACAGCTAAGCATCTTTGAAGTTCTGAATGGTGCTAGGCCCGAGAGCTTATGAACTCGGTGTAATGGCCCTAGCCCTCAGCTCAACTACACTGTCCTTTGTCAAAGGTCAACCATATCGTTTGCAAGGTCTGGAATGCACTGTCACTCTTCGACTCTTTGTTTTGGTCTCCTTGCACAATGGAAAAAAAACTATACAACTCCATGCCTTGAACAAGGCTCGTATCCCTGGATTCTTGGCTATCGATGCTGTGTAGGAATTCGGCTCCAGTAGGGAAGCATATGAACAATGCACATAGTTTGATTTCCAGCTCTGTATTGAACGTCAATAGCTCCAAAACACTGAATCGCACTGCCAAAACAAAGGTTTTATGGATGAATACCATCAACTCTGTAATACAAAATAGCGGGAGTAATCTCAATAGATCTCTCCTTATGGAAAATATGCCGAGATATGCAGAGACGCCCTTAGAGGTCGATCTTGATCTTAGCATCAACGCACAGGAGCTTCAAGAAGCTTTGGGGTTGTGGAATGGCAGGGGATCCTTGCGCTGCATAGGGTCACTCAATACCTCATACACTGCATTTACAAATATGCAAAAGTTTGTTGCGTCATCATCATTTCCACTCAAGTCTAGATGGCAAGATTTCATACAGCTATAATACGCATGCTTGATTTCTACTATTGATGATACAGGGCCTTCAAAGAAAAAGAAACATAAAGTTGCGAAAATGGATAGAAAAAATAGACCCCTCTGTATCAACATCCAAAAACCACCTCCTTGCTGCAACGTTTTCATCAGTGGCCGAAAGGCCTGCATGACGCCAACACTGAAGACATCAACATGGTATTTTTGATGCTATCTATTGCAAAATAGATCCCATTGATTGGACATTATGCAAAAGTCTCTCAAGCTTATAAAACTCAGAAATGATAATGATAATGAGTCCCATCTCCTCATAGAAATTCAGGCCAGTTTCTATTTCTCATGATGATGTATTGGCAAAACGTGTTCACCGCAGCTTGGTTCAACGATTTTCCTCTATGACAGCCAAATCGCTCTTTTCATGTAGAAAATCGGGCCGCAAATCAAATCCTAACTTCCGGGCCTTTTGTGATCTATATAACAACAAAAAAATGAATTTGTTTCACCGTGCCATTTTTTTCTGGATCTGGAACCAACTGTCATAGACGAAGTTCGAACCGGCACATATCGACAACTTTTTCACCCAGAGCAATTCATCAGTAGTAAAGAAAATGCCACCAACAACTTCGCTCATAGCCATTATACCATCGATAAGGAAATCGTGGATCTGTGTCTGGATCGAATCCACAAGCTGGCAGACAATTGTACAGGCCTGCAGGGTTTCCTAGTCTTCCACCCTGTGGGTTTGATTCCTACGGATTGCCGAATAAATGCAGTAGACTTTTCACGGGCACGTCTGAGGCAGTCGAGGTTTGTTTGCACAGGATCCATGGCATTGGCACTGTACATGTGGCTCTGTCAAGTCACAGAGGTTTGACCTACAAGAAGCCCCATTCCTCTCATTTACCCTGCACGCAATGGCCACCCGAACTATGTCACTAGTCAAAGCCCATCGGTGTTCTGCGCCTCTGCAGGGCTCGAGCTCTATCTCTCTACAAGCAACTGGAAACGCAATCAGAGCTTCCAAGGAAACCTCTGTGCACATGCAAAGCTCAAGACATCAGTTCTACAACAAAGGTGGCCCTCGAAACAATGGCAGATGAACCACCTCGTGTCTGTAGTGCTGTGACAACCTTCGATCTTAGCTCTTGAGAATTCATCCACGGTCATCAACCATATCCAAGATAAGAAGCAAATTTCTCATCCAGAGGCCGTTTGGAACGATTTTCACGCCATTGGATTTCTCTCGTCCAGCCCTTCGCAAGGATCCCATTACTTCTTGATTCCGAGTCAATTTTTTTTTGAGTGTTTTCCATCAAAAGAGGGATACATGTTCCCATAAAACTCAAAATTTTGCAACATAGGAGAAATAAAACTTGCAGAAACATTATGAACTGCTTACCGAACCAGCACCAAGCACTTTCATCTCGTAATCGTGCTTTTCTAATGGTGGATGGAGCCTCCTTCTTCACGGGCTCTTTTACATTATGCTCACTTGACTTGTGGCGAATTTCAGGGTGCAATTTCCAGCACTTCTTCTCCCAATGGCCACTGATTTTGTAGAAATTGCTGAAATTCCTTCGTTTTCCATTCAGATGTACATTCCTTGCAGGAGGATACGAAAGGTTCTTCTTTTGCTTGGTCTCACTTCTCATGGACACATCCATCTTCTTAACCCACATTTTCTTTGTTTGATGCTTAACTACATCACGGTTAGAAGATCTATGGAAGCAATCATTTCTCTTATATGCAAAAGAAGAACTTGAATGACTGTTATACCTTCCTGACTTTTTCTTGAACTGATGAGGACTAACTATCTTGATTCCCTTCTTGGAATCCGATGGTGAAGAGATGGCTTTCGCTTTAGCAACTTTCGAGCATTCTCCTTTCTCTTCATGCCCATAACCCAAGCCTGCAAATGGTTGTCTTGGTACAACCTTCAATGGCTAGGTGACTCCTTGAACATTAATGCCAAGTCCACCTCCTCTATACCACATCTTCATGAGGATCTTCATGCCAACATTAGTTTCATATTGAGAGAAAACAGAAGATGAAGAAACATCATATACCTCGGTTTGAGATGCAGCATCCATCTTCTCAACCTTCTGCAACTTAGCCAATAACTCTTCTTTGGCTCATAGCATCTCTTGAAGCTCCTGCTTCTCCTCTTCAGCTACTTGCAAAAGTCTTCTCAATTCTACATTGTCAGCTTGAATGTTGTCATTGATCTCTTGCAACTCTTGCATTCTTTCAGCGTGCTTCGCTCCTCTGCCCATCCTATAAAGCAATCACCTACTCTGATACCACTTGATCCCAAAATGGGTCGAGTACTACTCTCCCAAATGTTTACAATGTGAGGATCTTTAAATTGACTATGGCTTATACAGGTTTTATTGAGCATATTAGTTCATTTATCATAATGCATTAAAACACATAAACATAAGTAAATGAACATAGAATAGAAAAAAAAACACATGAAGGAAAATAAGAGAGAGACAATCGATGTTGATAACGGAGTTCACCCCTCCACCTCTGGGGCTATGTCTCCAGACCTACTCCAACTGGAATGCGGATCTTCTATATTCCTTCTTCAAAGTGAGCTCTCAAAACTCTCTTACATTCAAGCACTATGGCTCTTCATTAGCTCAGCACTATGGCTTTCAATAGCTAAGCACTCTCTCCTTTCTTCCTCCCACATGGCTCACATAAGGAATATATATAGTTTTTCCTTACTCTCCAACTAAGAGAATTAATTACAAAATCCACAATTGTAGGATCTAATTACAAAGAAGGAAAAAAAACAAGATCCTTAAAAGTAGGATCTTCAACCATCTTAGGCTCAAAAATGGAAAAGTCTCAAAACCACCCAAAGACTTTCCAACCATGCCCTTGATTCTCTCAACCTACAATTGAGAAAAATGGCAAATTGGTGTGAGGTGGTTTCTCACATAAAAACCAATTTCCATAATTAATAAATGAATAATATGTGAGACAAATTTTCTCTCACAAATATTAATCATTTTAATTAGAAGTGAATAATAATAATGTATGAGTTATTAAAGCTCATAAAATGCATAATTAAATGCATGAGCACTTTATAAAAGCATTAATCAAACTAATATAAAAATGCATGAAGTATTTTTCCCACAAATGCATAATTAAATGCGTGAGAAATAAAACTCAAGAAAGCATCATTTTAATCCACTTAAACGCTTTTGTCGCCCCCTTAAAATCAACATGGCGCAAATTAAGAAGTTCTTTCACAAATATTAATCATTTTAATTACAAGTGAATAATAATAATGTATGAGTTATTAAAGCTCATAAAATGCATAATTAAATGCATGAGCACTTCATAAAAGCATTAATCAGACTAATATGAAAAATGCATGAAGTATTTTTCCCACAAATGCATAATTAAATGCGTGAGAAATAAAACTCAAGAAAGCATCATTTTAATCCACTTAAACACTTTTTTCGCCACCTTAAAATCAACATGGCGCAAATTAAGAAGTTCTTTCACATGCGGAGATCCATTCGGATCACTTTCATTGGAGATAATGCTTCTTATAAGCTGTCAACATCCTTAATTCAACATCTCAACAATCATTATCTTTATATCTTAACACATGCGGCCTTACCAGATATACCAGGTTCTACATAAAGATGGATAGATGCCAATCAACTTGGACTATAAGGAGATTTGGCAACTAAATGGAATACTTTCATTTTAAATTTGAAAAGAAGTGGAATTATTCTTAATAACTCAAATGACAAAATTGTTTGGTGTTGGAACAGGGCTATTGAAACAGTAACTGTTGATTTAGCATATAAGTCCATCTCTAGCAATTATCACAAGGAAATAACTAGGTGGTGGTTTAAGTCTATTTGGAGAGTTAATATCCCTAGTAAAATTACTTGCTTCATGTAGTTATCTTGAAGGACTGTATCATCACTGGTGAAAATTATAGGAAACGAGGAGGCATTGGACCTTCAGTTTGTAGTCTCTGTCTCAAGGATGAAGAGACAACTTCTCATCTGTTTATACATTGTGATACCACACAATTCATTTGGAAAGAAATCTTAAACTCTCGCAATATTACATATGCTTGGAAGTATTCCACTTTGGAAGAAAATTTGTTACAATGGTTTACACAATATCCAAGGATGAGACATATTTCTTTTTTGGTTATTTGGGGAATATGGAAGTATAGAAACAAAATATTATTTGAGAACTGGAAAAGAGTGGATTCTAGAATATTAACAAAAATTATGCTTGATATTAAGGAACACAAAGGAGCATGAGAAGTAGACAAATGTGATTATATACTAAATCCAGTCTTCTTTGATGAAAATCCAATAGGATTTTTTGATGGTGCAGTTGTTGATGATAACTGTGGAGTTGGCATATTTATAAAAATAAATTTAGACCACAGTTATAGGGCTCTCTTTGCAAGAGGAAAAGACAATAATATGAAAATTGAAATTTTGGGACTATGGGATCTTTTATACTTTGCTTATAAACTGTCCATAAGCAAATTGATGGTTGTTGGAGATTCCAAGGTGGCCATTGACTGGATTAAGACCGCTCAAATCTGAACATGATATATTTAACCAACTGAAAAGAACAAATCCGATGCTTAAAGGAGAAATTTGAAGAAATCAAATTCATTCATGTACACAGGGAATACAACATAGTTGCAGATAAACTCTCCAAAAAAGCGCTAGAAAGCCCCCTGGGTTGTTTTTTAATGAGGAGATCATTAAAGAGAATGTATTAAATGTTGATAACTTTTTGATATTTTAAGTCAGAAACCAATGTTCTTTTGCATTAGATGGAAAGTTTACTTTTACTTTTAGAAAAGCTAAGTTTATGATACTATGTAGAGAAAATTGACGAAAGTCAATAGAAACTTTCTTGAATACTTGCTTAAAGTATATGTTAAATTAACAAGGATTTTGAGACTATTAGAGAATAGCAGATTTCTCTGATCATTTTGTAACTTGAAAGGAAACTTGATTCTAATAGAATAACGATGGAACTTTTTTTTTCTTGTGTGAAAAAAAAAGTTCAATATAAAAACAAACTAAATTTAATCAGTATAAATATAAAATTAAATTAAATTAATACAAAATTAAATTAATATAATACAAAATTAAATTGTATTTTAATAGTTGAATTTATTTCTAATTCATAAAGTTAAATATAAAAACAAATATAAATATACAAAACTCTAGCGAGGAGGGGATCAAGGGATGACGCTCTATGGTTCATAGCCTACGGAGGCTCGTGGGCCACCTACTGCGGTCATGAGCCTCCCGCACTTCTAAGAACCCTCCCTTCTCTTTGATCCCACCCCCACTAAAATGAACCTGGACAATCAATGATTTCCCCGCCCCCTCTCTGATATGACCCTTGACAGTCTCATCTTTCCCCCACTTACCCCCTCCCACTCTTCCCTCCCTACACTGCCCAACCATCAGTGTTACTTTCCATCCTCATGTTAACCCTCCTCCTGAAATCAGGCACTGACATACAAACAGTAACGGTCCACCCATGGCTACCTATGATGATGAGCTGGACTATACTTTGGACCTGGGTGAAGCCATACCCTAGCTCGGGACAATTGGCAGTCCATCTTCCACTTTCTTCTCTCCACTTCCTCTGCAATCCTATCCAAGTTTCTCCTCATTCTCCTCCCCACCTCCCCATTCTGACTTCCTCACTCACCTCTCAGGCACCTCAGCCTCCTCACCCCCGCTTCTCTCCATCTCCCCCTCCTGAATCAACTGCGACCATCTGATCCTCTCCTCATCTCCCTCTTTCACCAATGAACTCATCACAAACCCCTCTCTCTTATGTTCCCCCGCACAGCTTCTCCCCTCTACCCCACTCTCCCCCACCTCTTGCACTCTTTACTCTTCTCCCCTCTTTGCAGATGTCTCTTGGTCTTTTCCTGACCCCACGATCCCCCCCTCACCTACCCATAACCTAGAAGATCTCAGAGTATTCCCCAATACTCTCCCTTACATGATTTTTGAATCCTAGGCTACAACTGTGAGGCCGACTCAATACCACAGCCTAAAATTCTACATCGAATACCTTCAGCCTCTGAAAGGTCTCTCCTTTCAGTGGGGACAAAGCCAGATCAAGGGTTTGTAGCAACGCATCTCCTCCTTGATAATATCAACGGTTGGGACTACAACTTCAATGAATCTCCAGACTCTGTCCCGCCCTACAGCTCTAAACCAAGGAACCCTAGCTCCTCTGGACAAAAAAGAAGGAAAACAAACAAATGATTAGGGTCTTACAAATCCAACCCTAAATTCACACTTGGCGATAATCTCACAATGGCTGGAGTCTCAGTATTGGCAGAAAAAGCACTCGTAGGTAAAGCATATGGACAACATTTCAATGAAAGAACCCTACAAACTTGGGCTACTACAAACTAGGGAGCTAACCAGACAGACTCGCCCAACATCTTCCGACTCTCCAGAGGTTGGTTCATGATCATCTTTGCTGATCCATCACAAGTTCTGGCAGCTCTCCACACTAGCTGGACTATTGAATCCTCCCCAGTTATTATGAAACCCTGAAATCCCACTTTTTATGCAAGTTGTGAAAGACTCGACTCTATCCCTATCTAGGTCCGTCTCCTTGGTCTGCCCCCTCACCTCTAGACAAAAAGCTGCTTCAAAGCTCTCAGGAACTTCCTTGGGGATTACATAAATGCAGACATGGGTTTTCTTGCCACTGGAAACATGGATGTTGCACGAATTTTGGTCTCTCTCAACATCAGGGGAGGACTAAGAGAGTTCATTAACCTCACATATCTGGGACACACTAGAGTCCAGATACTAGACTACGAAGGCGTTCCCTTCCAATGCAGACGATGCCACGAATATGGACACATAGTAAAAGATTTCACAAAACCCTTCCAAAGAAGGCATAGCTACAACACAGGAGAGAATAGAGGCAAAGAACAAAGGAGCCCATAAATAGCCGAGGATCAATCCCCCTCGATGGGAACACAAACTATGAGGACCCCCTCCCATGATTCTGCAACACTCCAAGACACAACAGCCCATCAAGATCCACCTCCCAAAAATCCTCCAGAGACGCTTCACAATGCCCGTGCACAAATCTCCACCATAAGTGAAAGGTCTTCCTCAGAACACACTCCGGAGGTCTTGCCACAACTCCTGATCAATGATTTCCTAGGTATGCATCTCTCTATACCCCCCCCTATTTCTGGCTTTTAGAATTCTTTCAATTTTTTCCTAAATGGTCGAATCCCACCCTCCATCTTCCCCCTTCATTCCTACTCTGTGCCCCCAGCCGCCGCCCCCCCGCCAACTCTCCACCACAATTCTTAAAAATCTCCCACCATTACCAGCTCCCCCCTCCAAATCCTCCCCCCACACCTCCACACTCTCCCATTCCTCAAAGGAACACTCCACCAACGACTCTGAGAACTCTACTATTCGTTATCATCTCTGCAACCACTCCATTTCGGTCTCCACCACAGACCACAAAGGCCTCGCCCCCTCCCCAGATCTCCAGAAACCAAAAAAAGGAAGAGGTCGACCCTCCCACTTCTCCCTAGCACAATCACGAGGATTACTAGACAAGACCTTAGGCCGACAAAAATCCCTCCTTAGGGCCCTTAGAGCAAGAAAATCCCTGATTGGGGTTCCCCCATGAAGCTCCTCTCCTACAACTGTCGGGGTTTAGTGAGCCCTTCAAAAAAATCCTCTCTAAAGAGGTTGTGCAGTCACACCAACCTAATGTCTTCTTTCTCTAGGAGACCCTTACAGACAAATTCTCAACAACCCAAGCTCTCCTAAAACATTTCCAGGGATGGGATTTTATGGGCCTGGACGTGAATGGAAGATCAGGAGGTCTGATCACAGGATGGAATCCAAAAAAATTAAAACTCCTAAACTCTTGGGCCTTTGATTCCTACCTAGGAGTTGAGGTTTTAGTCAAAGGACTAGGGAATACCTTCAAGCTTCTAAACATATATAGGCCCAGCTCAGACCGAACTCAGTTCTGGAACATCCTTTTCAAAAAATATCTCATAAGAGAAGAAAACGCCATCATAGGAGGAGATCTCAACTTCTCCATAGGAGAAGCTAAAAGCTAGGGCCCCTCAGCCCACCCTGATCCACTATCAACTTTCTTCAACCATCTTCTGACTACAAATGTCTTCATTTTCATCAAGCCAACCAAAATGCTCCCCACTTGGAGAAACTTAAGAACAGGGGATGCACAGGTTGCCAAAATATTAGACCGGTTTCTAATCACAGAAGCACGCTCACTTCTCCGTCTCCAACTTTGAAAATGGATAGGAAGCGGGGGTGAATCAGACCACTCTCCAGTATGGCTCTCTCTCAACACTAGACCAAAGAAACCGTCTGTGCCATTTAAATTCAATTCAATCTGGCTCAAAGGCGATAGTTTCCAAAAGTTGGTCAAAGATAACTGGATCCCCCTACAAGATTCAGAAGGTATCCTGGTAGTCATACAATTCATGGACAATCTAAAATGGATAAAGAAACCGATCATCCCTTGGGAAAAAACAAAACAAGAGAAAGAAGAACATGAACTAAAGAACATTGAAGCCCAGCTGGATCTTTATTATCAAAATATCGACTCAGCCTTCTCATCACCCACCTCCCGAGATGAGCTCAAAACACTTGAAACAAAAAGAAGAAAACTCCTGGTAGATATAGAAGCAACCTAAAGACTAAAAAGAAGGGCAATCTTGCTAGAAAATGGGGATGAAAACACAAAATTATTCCATTCCTTTGCAAAGGGCGGGAAAGCAACAAACACCATTTGGAGCCTAAAGGATCAGGAAGACAGACCGATCACCTCCTTTGAAGGCTTAGCAAATATGGGGAAAAATCACTTCCAAAAACTTTTCAAAGGAGATAGAACAACAAATCTAGTTGATATAATAAAACTGGCTCTACACTTTCCCTCTTTTGTCGATGAGGAAAACAATCAAAATATCTTTGCAGAAGTTACAGAATTAGAACTCAAAGAGACAATGCAAAGTTTTCAAAAGGACAAATTCCCGGGACCAGATGGTTGGAACATAGAATTCTATCTGGGCTTCTTCGAATTGCTCGGAAAAGACATTCTCAAAGTAGTAGAAGAATCCAGACTCAATGGAAGAATACATAGACCACTCAATTCCACTTTCATAGCACTCATCCCAAAGGTAAATGAGCCACGCAGGCGACGCTCCTGCTGGTCCAAAACTACTTCTGGTTGTAGCCAAATGGATCCTTCTTCAGCTAACTCTGGAAGGTTGGTTTGAATTTGGCACCTAGTTCCAATCACCTTCTTCAAGCATGAAATATGAAAAACAGGATATAGTTTCGACTGACTAGGCAGAGCTAACTGATATGCGACTTGTCCCACACGCTTGAGAACTGTGTAAGGGCCATAAAATTTGGGTGCAAGCTTTTGACACTGCTCAGCCTTGAGGGAAGTTTGCTTATATGGTTGCAGTTGCAGAAACACCTAATCCCCTTCTACAAATTGACGTTCCGAGCGACCTTGATCTGCTTGTTGCTTCATCCTATTCTGGGCCATGACCAAGTTCTCTTTAAGGGTACAAAGGATATCCTCTCGGACTGTAAGTGTTTGGTCAACTGTCTGGACCTTCGAGGTACCCGGTAAGTATGAGAGAACTGACAGTGGCTTCTGTCCATACACTGCTTCAAAAGGAGTCATGCGAGTGGCTGTATGGTATGTAGTGTTGTACCACCATTCGGCGAGGAGTAACCATTGAGCCCACTGGTGTTGTTTTTCAGAGGCAAATCACCTCAGATATGTTTCCAAACACTTGTTGACGACTTCCGTTTGACCATCTGTCTGGGGATGATAAGATGAGCTAAGATGCAATTGTGTGCCTTGTATCTTAAACACTTCTTGCCAAAAATTGGTTGTGAAAGTTGGGTCTCGATCAGAAACAATAGAGTTTGGCATGCCATGCAGCTTGAAGACCTGATCCATGAAAATTTGGGCCACCGTGGATGCAGTAAATGGGTGGTGAATAGCACAAAAATGAGCATACTTGGAAAGGCGATCCACCACCACCATTATCACTGATTTATTCCCCGATTTGGGTAAGCCTGTAATAAAATCCATAGAGATATCCTTCCAAATAGCAGGGGGAATCGGAAGCGGTTGGAGGGTGCCTGGAGATTTGACTGTTTCTCCCTTGTTGCGTTGACATACCTCACATTCAGCCACAAACTTACGGATGTCCTGTTTCATACCATCCCAGAAAAAAGAATGTTTGACTCAGTCATATGTTTTGGTGAACCCGGAGTGCCCCGCTGTGGGTGTAGTATGAAGCTCAGAGAGTACCGTGGATTTGAGCTTGGATTCTTTACTTAAATACAAGAAACCTTTGTATCAAAGCTCATCCTGAAGCCAGGAGTACCCTGGGGGAGCCTACGCCTTGTTCTGCAGTTGCTGAATTAGATGCGAACTTTTGGGGTCTTGCAGCCATTCCTGGTGCACAGCTTGCAGCCAATCAGGTACAATGAAGGAAAGA
>JASDQU010190515.1:0-12981 GCA_032191745.1 Picea mariana
TAATTGCAAATATGGTTTTCATTTCTATTGTTTTTACTAACAAGTAATAAGAATATTAAAAAATACAAGCTATATATACAAAATTAAATATGTTATTTTGGGCTTTGGGCTTGCTTAATGAATAAGGTTACCCTATATCACACATCAATTCAAATACATATGTGAGCATGTCACTAATGATTAGCATTTGTCAATGTCAAACCACTTTAATCTATTGAATTGAATTGATTGAAAGAAAAGAGGTTGGTTTTTATATTATAACAAACTAGGATCACTTTTACGAGTAAAGATAAACTTGTTTTTACTCACTTTTTTTTTCACTTAGATGCTTTAAAGTCGTTTGGTGTGAGCTTTTTCACTTAGATGCTTTAAAGTCGTTTGGTGTGAGGTTGGGAATGTGAACATTGCAAAATTTTAATATATTGATTTTTTTAATTAAAAATAAAATTATTGTAGATTAAGTTGGTTATTAGAAATAATTTAAAATTATAATTTAAGATTAGATTTGAATAAAATGTTAAAGTAGAATTTTTGTTCGAGAAAAATCTTGTAAGGAGAATGGAAAATATTATTAGTCCCTGTCGTAGGCATAGAGGGATTATAGCGATCGATAAGTCGTTGACTACATATTAGTTTGTCCTTTGACCAAAAATATTTGCATATTACCTATTGTTGGAGCTAGGGAAATAAAAGCATATATTTTTATATAATAAAAAGTACCATATATGTACTGATCTGATTGGATAAGAGATTGGAGATGTTATTGTCGGCTTTGTTATTCCCAATGTTTTATATGGAAACATATCCAAACTTTTTCTCGTATACAGTCTTTTTGAATCATATATTTTTCCTGTATATTGCTTGTAGTTGGATTAATACTAGCATTAGTTCGAATGTTTGTATTAGCATTTTCTGCTAGCTGAATATATTCCAAAGTTTTGATATGTACTAAGCATATTGAAATGTTTTGATATCCAAGCTTTATAGTGATTGAGAATTCCAAAGTTTATAACGTCCTTGCCAGATGTATTTTTGTTGAAATGTATTGATACTTTTTTCGAGATGCCTCAATAGGCCTGACAGCTTAAATGTTTACATGAGGTGACGTCCTCCAACGGGCCTGACAGCTTAAATGTTTGCATGCCGCGAGGTCCTTAGACAACCTGACAGCCTTAAATGTTTATGTAAATAGGCTTCTCGGAGTACATTTTTCTTCAAAATTTACCATACAATTACAGTGAAATTGCACAGTCTTGTTTGTCCACCGCCAGTTCAACAACCATTCTATGTTTCATTCTTCTTCTACCTTTGTAATGCAATTTTGTTATCGTTGAAGCTACATACATTGCTTACTAGTTCGGTGAGTGCTTCTTCATCGTTGGTTTCTCGGTTGCTGCTTATTGTTGTTTCGTTCGCAAGTCGACCTGTGCTTCTGCATTTCAGCGTTTCAGAGTAAGTTTTGATGCCATAGTTTCATTTTTTATTCTTTGTTTGTTGTTCAGTGTTTGCAGTCTGCAAGTAAGAATGTTTGTTTATTTGTAGCGGCATGGTCCTCGTATGTTTCTGGTTCCTTCTGTGCTTGGGATGCAGTTTCGTAATCATTGGAGATACATATGTTGTTTCTTGGCTCGGTGGTTCTTGTTGGTTCGTGGGTTGTTGGTTCTGTTTGTTTAGCTCGGGTTTACGCTTTGGGGCCTTGGGGGTGCAGTTCGACCTGTTCGTGCTTTCTCATTGTCTGGTGCTTGTTGTTTTCTTTTGTTTGATTCGGCCTTGCAGGGTTGGGGTCCAGCGGCGGTGGTTGGAGCTTTTCTTTTTGGATTATTATTGTTTTTTGGGGCGCTTTACGATGTTCGACCCTTGCACCCAGGAGTCGACATGCAGTTATGTTATTTTCTATGTCTGTCGAGGTCGATATCTGTTATTCTGTGAGATTTTGTTGGTGCTTCAGTACTGCCATGAAAGAAAATAGTTGCATGCAAAATTGTTCGAGGATTACATGTGAAATCACAATATCCGTTATTTTTTTGTTAGAATAAAGCATATGCAGGGTACATTTATAGACCATGTATGGTCAGATGTGTTGATATGACATTACATGTTCTTTCTCCTCTACACAAACTAGTGTGTGCACGATACAATTTGTGTTGTGCTTGAGGTATGATATGTACAACAAACATTCTACAAGATTATATTTGGATGTCTGGAAGCATGTCTGGGTAGTTTGCCACGGAAAACCAAAAACTTGTATCGTGGGCACAATAGTCTGTGTAGAGGATAAAGAACATGTATTTCCATCGGTGGAAGCATATTTGAATAATTTTCCGCGGAAAACCAGAAATCGTTTAGCTACGGCCATGCAATTGCGTGATATTTTGTGGCTTCTAATATCTTTTGGGCAGGGAAAAAAAAATTACACGTTTATAGCCATGGATGGAGAAGCGCAAAGGTTCATGTTTCTACCTATCTTCTAGATTGTTCGTTGAATTTGTTTTACTCTATGTACATATTTACCAACTTTCATTCATGTTCATTGTATTTTGTGCGTTCCCACATTCAAACAAACAAAATAGCTGGAGAAAACAAGGGAGTCTTCGCTGCATCGATTGAAGAGGATATAGAAAGGTGCATGCTTGTACTATTATTTCATATTGTGTTGTTTTGTATTTCATTTATGGTCTGTATATGTGTTCACCTAGTTTATTATATGTACATGTTATGTGCCTTCCTACATGATAAGTTATCTTCATTACATGTCTTCCTGCATACTAACCTGCTTCATGTATGTTGTCTTTTCGTTGCATTGGTACATTTAAACAAACAGAATAGCTGGAGATGGTGATGGGCTCTTTGGTGGGTAAATAGACATGTTTCTCTTTCTTTTAGATGTATGTCTTCATACTAACTTGCCTTCATGTCCATTGCATATTCGGCGTTGCTGCCTTGGAAAGAAAAGGTTGCTTGGATAGGGAGATGAATTGTTTTGTGCAGCAACAGAGGGTTCTGTGGTACAATATTCTAAAAGGTATACCAAGTGTGCTGGTAAATTAAATATACAAACCAGGTAGGGGCATATAATATTAGACTTGAAAATGATGGCTTGGCAGCAATGGGCCTTTCTGCCCTCCCTATTTCTACTTTTTCCATTTTCTATTATCCCTTTTGTTTTCTAATTCATCTGCTTAGTGTGCTTTCCGAAAATTCCTTGGTGCGCATGTTGGCGGACTAACGGTTTCACATCTGTGGTCGCGCTTCTACCTGATTCCATAGTTACCTACTTTCTCTATTGCGAGTGTCGGGCTGGTAGGTTGAATATTTCTCCCCTAACTTCCAAGGGTCCGTGATATACAGATTGGCCATGGTGCCCCGCCCTCATGCCTTGTTTACTATCAAACATTTGTCCAGTTAAAAAAATCAGATGCATACAATTTTACGGTTATTTGGTCCTTGTGATGGACAGTATACAATGCATATGCTTCTTTAGTCCTGATGTTCATCTGCACATGCTTGCATCAGAAAAAGTTGGACCAGTGACATGGGCATGAGTAATCAGTCATCCCAGACATCAGCAGACCAACAAGGCGAAAGTTAAAGATGCATACGCTCTGCTCTTACTATGTTTACTAAACAAATATCCTCAGGTATATATTCACCTATGGCATGGTGTATATGCTGATGTCATCTGCAATACATGGTTTGCAGCTCACAAGAAGTATCAACAAGTACAAGTGAGACGTCGAATGTGTTGCATGTTCCGCAGACTAAGAGGTGTGGTTGCAAAACTTTGGCTCCATAATTCATCAAAGCTATGCGTCTACTTGTACATTTATGCCAGTGAAAGAAGAATACAGAAAAATAAATAATGCACACTACCATTCACTTTAGTTTTCCTGATCAAAAATTGTCACCGGGTCTAGAGTTGTAACATCCAAAGTACTATCAATAGAGGGCTTGAACAGTCGCCGAACTGGACAAGTGTTCGTCGGGGACATAATGGTCGTCTATGGCACCTACTTGGATAAGGGAAACAAAAGTAGATCCATTATGCGTGCTGACATGACAGACAAGGAGGCCATGATGATAGTGACACTGACTGTTCCTCCACAACTTGTCCAGAAACATGCAAAAAAGATATTATCGGGTAATGGGATATCCATTACAAATTTTAATATATTGCCCAAAACAGTATATGACCATGGTGATTGCGATCGAATTATTTCGCTCAACGAAACAAGCATTGTGGAAAAAAATTTCATTGTTTGTTCAGAATATCATTTCGTCCCGGACTCGACTATTAGCGAGCTTGCACAGAGCACTGATATTTACCCAATCGGAACGATTGGCACAGCTGTCACATTGGTGAGAAAACTTAGTTCGCAACACATTCTCCATATAAAGGATGGAGAGTCGGATAGCGACAAGGCAATGGTATCGCTTTTCATATTCAGTTTTGTCCTTTACTTTCGCATGTGCATGTATCTCAGGTATAAGTTACACAAATATTGCATTGTTCCATGTTGCAGCTACAATTGTTCGATACGTATTCAAATTTGTTTTCGTCAATTGAACAACAATTGCATAAAGGGAAGATTCCACTTATGTTGTTCAAAAATATAACAAAGAAAAGGGATGTTAGAGAAAGGATCTTTCGGACAACCCAGGCAACGTTTGTAACAAAGTTGTGAGCAGATATAGTAGAGAATCTGAAGAAACTAGCTATCTCTACAACTGTTGTGCATATACATCCACCAAATCATCCTCACTTTGCTTATAGAAATAGCCTTCAACGAATTTATGCGGCCTGTTTAATTTTTATTTTTTTTTTAAGGGGAGGGGGGGTGCAGTTGTGTATTATATTGTTCAATGTATTAATTCCTATGCTCACGTTCCCAGGTTGAAGGTGTTTTAGTTGCAGCCAATGTGTACTCGACCCCCTTTGAACCTGTATGTGCAAAATCCAACTCTCCTACTTCTACCTCAGCGTTGATAAGTGATGATATGATTGATTGTCTGCGATGCGGTGAAAAATGTCCATATATATATGGACATTGCGTCAATGGTGTCATTCGAACCGTGGGCAACACAACCATACATTGTACAATTAGGTAGCCTCTGTTACAAAATGTGCTTCCTAAGTTGGCAGAGTTGTCGTATGAAACGTATCTACAGAAAAAGGCAAGCAGTGTCTACATGTTACGGGAGCTTCGAATACACATCAAATTCACCTTAAATGAGGAAAATGCAATTTTTCATATCGGTTGAAGAAGGGAAAAAAATATATATATCAAACTTTGGCAGGAAATGAAAATACCTCATGTGTCTCTGCAATATTTCTTGAACATCCAAATGAATGTTCTTCGGACTTGGCTAGTTGGGATTGCACGCGCATAAGATTGTTTGGTCCAAAAAATGGGAAGCATGGAAACAAACCCCATATATCCCATGGCCCCAGTTATTTTCTACTGGGAACATATACCAGATGCAAGAGAAAATGAATGCGGCGACGTCTTTTCTTTGTATATCAAATTGTTTGGTGCAAAGGTCGATGGGTCTTGCTCTATGGAACCTTTTGGGAACTTGCTTGCGGTCTGTTTGAAGCTTGGTTGGTTCTTGGTTGTGTGCTTCGTCTCTCAATTTTCATACCGCAGAACTCCAACTGTTGTTTGGAGGACACGGAACAATATAATTGAATTTTTTAGCCAATTGGCCCGTAGATCTGCCTGAAAAATTCTATGGCACTGTGACGCAAATGTAGTATGTGGTTTGTTTTAGCAGATTGCGTTGATCGATGAACTTGGTAAAATTATTGTCCTAGAATTATTTGAAATCAACGAATATATATTGTGTGAAGTGCAATTGTGCTATCATATCAAGAAGAGGCCCTTAAAATTCAAATTGGTCGTTGTTTTGGCATTTTTGCTTAATCGATGAACTCGGTAAAATTAATGTCCTGGAATAATTTGAAATGAAAGAATATATATTGTGCGGAGTGTAATTGTGCTATCATATGAACAAGAGGCCCTTAAAATTCAAATTGGTCCTTGTTATGCTTGCGGTGATAGAGTTTAAAAAAAAAACTTTATTTTCTTTCCTTCATTTTTTTTAAAATAAGTGATTTAACATCCTTTAATAATTTAATGTAATTCAATTGTACAATATCAATATTTAATATTAATAATTTAGTATTTGAAAATAATGTTTTTAGATAAAGTTAGATAGGATGACCATCCATAAACAATTGCAATCTTGAATCCGCCAGTGGTGGGGTCCTGTCGATTTGTATGTCCCGGAAATCCGAGTGTTGTTTGGAGGACACGGGACAATAGAAGTGCAATGTTGAGCCAACCAGCCCGCAAGTCCACCTATCAATTTGTATATCGCGGAAGTCTGGGTGCTATTCGTAGGACACAGAACAATAGAGGCTCAATTTTGAGCCCGCCAGGCTGAGAACTCGCGATCCAAAAAGTGCCTAAGTATGGAATGAGGGATCCGCATATGCTGTATAAAATCTCATGTCCATAATTTATAAAAGTACATGTTTACTATGTATTGCTCGTTTGTCGAAAAACTTTTATTTCACTCGCCCGACCAAATTGTACAAACTTTCTTATCTAATTTAATTCTGCAATATCAATGTTTAATATTAATAATTTCGTATTGAAAATAATGTTTTTAGATATGTTAGATAGTTGATAGGGATTACCATCCGTAAACAATGGAAAACTTGAACCCGCCAGTCCTCGAGTCCATCTATCAATTTGTATATCGCGAAACTCCGAGTGCTATTTGGAGGACACGGAACAATGGAAGTGCAATGTTGAGCCACCCAGCCCGCAGGTCCGCTTGTCAATTTGTATATCGCGGAATTGTGGGTGCTTTTTGTAGAGCGTGGAACATTGAGGCCCAATTTCCAGCCCGCCATCTCGAGAACCTGCGGGACAAAAAGTGGCTAAGTATGGAATGGCGGATTCGTACATGCTCTATAAAAATTTCATGTCCATAGTTTATAGGAGTACATACTTAGTATGTATTACTCGTTTTTCAGAAAACTTCTAGGTGCGGAAGTTGGCGGATTCACGACTTCAGATTTCACTTACTTTTATATCACCATCCTGACCGACCGCTTCTCCATTTGATATTGTAATAAACGAATATAAACTGGCCCAAGTCCAATTGTGCTATGACATGAACACGAGGACCTTAAAATTCAAATAGCTGGCAAATCCACTTGTGAATTTGTATATCGTGGAAATGTGGATGCTATTTGTAGGGCACGAAACAACAGAGGCCCAATTTTGAACCCACCAGCCTGAGAATCCGCCATCCAAATAGTGGCTAAGTATGGAATTAGGGATCCGTGCATGCTCTATAAAATCTCATGTCCATAGTTTTTAGAAGTACATCTTTACTATGTATTACTCGTTTCCTCCTAATGTTGTTTAGAAGACACGGAACAATATAACTGCAATATTGAAGGACCCAGTCCACAACTTCGGCTGTCAATTTGTATATCGCGGGACTCTGGATGCTATTTGTAGGATACAGAGCAATAGACACCCATCTTTGAGCCCCGCAGACCGAGAACCCTCAATTTGTATATTGCGGAACTCTAGGTGTTATTTTTAGGGCACGGAACAACAAAGGCCCATTTTTTAGCCCGAGAACCCGCGATCCAGCCTGAGAACTCGCAATCCAAAAAGTGACCAAGTATGGAATGAGGGCAGCGTACATGCTCTATAAAATCTCATGCCCATACTTTATAAAAGTACATACTTGGTATGTATAACTCGTTTCTTGCGAAATTTTGTAGGTGCGGAACTTAACGAATACACGTGTTCAGATTTCCACCCATTTTAATATCAGCAGCCCGACCGACCTCTTTCCCGTTTCATATTATACAAAATTTTTGGAACGCAAGTTTCCGAATACACGGGTTTTTCTTTGAAATAAGATATTTCACATCCTTTTATAATTTTATGTAATTAAATTGTACAATATCAATATTTAATATTAACACTTTAGTTTTGAAAATAATGTTTTTTGGTAGTGTTACATAGTTCATAGGGATCAGCATCCATAAACAATTGCAAGGTTGGGCCTGCCAGCCCTGGAGTCCATCTGTGAATTTGTATATGGCAGAAGTCCGAGTGTTGTTTGAACGACAAGGGACAATAGAAATGCAATGTTGAGCGAGCTAGCCCGCAAGTCCGCCTCTCAGTTTGTATATTGCGGAACTCTTGGGTGTTATTTGTAGCTAATGGAACAATAGAGGCCCAGTTTTGAGCCTGCCAGCCCAATTACCCGCGATCCAAATATTGACTTAAGTATGGAATGCGGGAATAGTACATGCTTTATAAACTCTCATATCCGTTCTTTCTAAAAACAGATTTTATGTACTGCTCCTTTTTTTCGGAAAATTTCTTGGTAAGGAAGTTGGTGGATTCACATATTCAGATTTCAGTTACTTTTATATCACTAGCCCAACCGACCGACCGCTTCCTTGTTTCATATTGTACAAACCTCCTTATCTAATTAAATTGTACAATATCAATATTAAATATTAATAATTTAGTATTCAAAAGAATGTCTTTAGATAATGTCCAATAGTTAATAGAGATTAACATCAATAGACAATTGCATGCTCGAGGCTGCCAGCCTTGGATTCCGTCTGTCAATTTGTATATTGCAGAACTCCGAGTACTGTTTGTATGAAACGAAACAAAAGGAGTGCAATTTAGAGCGACCCACCCCGCAGGTCCGCTGGACAATTTGTATGTCGTGGAATTCTGAATGTTATTTGTAGGCCACGGAACAATGGATGCCCAATTTAGAGCCCGCCAGTCCAAGAAATCGCGATCCAAAAAGTGGCTAAGTATGGAATGCGGAATCCATACATGCTCTATAACATCTCATGATCATACTTTATAGTACATATTTAGTGTGTATTACTCATTTTTCCAAATATTTGTAGTTTATCTTTTCTCTCTGCTTTTCCTTTTTGAAATGTGGGTTCCTGCATAGGTGGGTTTAACATTGTGTTTCCATTGTTCTGCCCCCTGCAACTAGCACCCAAACTTCTGCGATTTACAAATTTGCAAACAAACCCCCCTTCATCTCGTATGCTTTCGCTTTCTGTTTACTTGGTCCTTTTTCCAAATGTCTCATGGTTTTATATACAGAACCCCAGGTTCAGCAAGATACAAATTTCCCTCTTGCCATTGCGCTTCCGTTGTTCCCCTACGCACAAACAGCAGCTGAAATTCCACGACATACAAATTGACGGCTGATATCTGTCACTAAGATGCAATATGACCATCGACCCTTCACGTATCCTGGGTATATCTTCAACCCTTCTTCTTTGTAACCCGCCCAACCGCTTTCCATACTTGGGTATTTCCTGGAATCAGTTTTCGTGGGTTGGTTGGTGCCTCACCGCAATTCGCCATCACCGCTTCCTTTGTATTTATTTCCAGATATGCAATAATTAAGCTTTAATGCTAGTAGTTCATCCTGCAGGAACCATTAAGATTGTCATTAATGTCCAGAAGTTCGGAGAATATTTGTCATTACTACGAATTAAACTAAGATTTACGTACAAGAATGTTATCCTTTCCAAGTATTCATTTCAAACACGATGCAATCTGTTTTTTGTGCGCCGGCGGGTTGGCGCTTTTAAGAAATTTCTAATTCTTAAACTCTTTTCGCTGTCGCCGTCACCTTCACACTTTTTTCTAATTATGCAATTAGTGATTTGTGATGATGACATCTCATTCCGCATGAACCCTGGAGATTGTCATTGATCAGCGAAAGGCTCGAGGAGATATTCCATTGATACACATTAAACCATAATTTGCGGAGGGTTATATTATCCCACCCCAATTTTCATTTCAAACATCGTCTCGAGAAAACGGAAATTCTTGTTAAGTTTTGGCAGCAGTTCTGTCCAGATATAGTAAACACATTGGGGCATAATGGCCAAAGGTTCCACTATTCCAAGGCATATTCTTACTACTCATCTCCATCCTCCCAGGAGCAAAAAAGGAGATGGTCCCTTAGTACACCGAGAGATATATTTCAAGCCAAATAATTCCAAGGCAACCATGCCTGCTCAAAGAACCTGCCCAGTTGCATTCATGGTTGGCGCAGAGGTTAATGAGCTGAAAGAATATGATCTGATGGGCGATGATACGACAATGGATGATGGCAATGCAGAGACTCTTCCCACTCCTGCGCCCAAATTGAAATCAACCATAACAAACAAAAATTCTCGGCTGGGTGATGGCGGTCCTCACAACACCAAAAGGAGTTTTAGAAAAGAAACCGATGGTAAACGCAATAGCCTCTTTGCAGAGCGAAAATAGGAATTCCAGAGTTCCAAATTAGTTTGTTCTGGGGGGAAGAGTTTCACTGTAAATTAATGATAAGCTGATGCTCCCAAAGATATATTTCAAGCCAAAAAATTATTCACTTGCGTGACTAGTGTCATGTTCTTTGGATATGCAATTAACATCTTCGAGAATTAGGTCCAAAACTCTCACTGCTGCAAAGCATTTTTCTACTAGTCATCTCCTTGCACCCATAATGGACTAATTTGGGCCTCTAAAATTGCATGTGCAACGTATGCTCCTGAATATTTTTCGACTATGCAGAGGCAGTTTCATCTAAGGGCTATTCCATTTTCCCTGCAACGTTTTTCATCTTCTTCCTCACGGGAAGCTTCTGAAAACTATCAATTTCATCATAGGATGATTCATTGAGGAGAAAACTGCGAGGATCTTGCATACAGCAGATCTCGTGCCTATGTTTGTCATAGATACGTTCAATGTTTTGGCCCGAAGAACTGGGTCCAATTTCTAAGGATAGATGTACAATACTCGGTGTTTTTCTTATTTTCTTAAATGGATTTGCTATTAAAAAATAGTTTCCTTGGACTCTTTGTTGCCGCTTCTTTTCTGGATTTAACGCCTATTCTCATTGGCATGGTTCGGTGCTCTCGTACTTCTGGGATATTGTGTTTACTTATGTTATTTTTTCTAAGATGGAACATCTAACAATTATATGGCAATGTACTGTGTCAATCCACCAGCCTTTTATGCAAACAAAAAATGGATTACACAATTTCAAACCAATGTTCAATTCTATTCGTAATGCAGATAGAACATAGCAATACCAATGTACAATCTTGTAGCAAAATCGTTTTTCTTGTTTCTAGACATGCAATTATTAAGTTTTAATGCTAACAACCCATAATGCAAGAAGTTTAATACTTGAGTTAATATGTTGCAGTCATGGAAGAATGTATCAAGAACATAGTTACACCCACATTTGCTGACAATTAGTAGAAAATGATGGTTTTGAAACAATGGGGCTTCTTTGAAACCAATTCGTGCGTACGAAAACTGCCTTCCGCCTTTCTATTTTCCCACTCTTTTATTCCCTGTAGTTTCTCTTCCCGGTTACTTAATCATTTTTTTTCCAAAAATGCCTTGCCACGCGGCTAGGCGGATTCACATGTTTCCAATGAGTGCTACCCATTTCTTTAAATTGACGCTATATTGTTCTTTTTCCTACAACTAGCACCCAAAGTTCCTCGATATACAAATTGACACGCGAGCTTGCGCGTTGACTGGGTCAACATTGCACTTCTACTTTTTTGTGACCTCCAAATAGCATTCGGAGCTCCGCGATATACAAATTGACAAACATGCTCCAGGGCTAGCGGGCTCAAGATTGCCTTTGTTTACGGATGGAAAAGTGCTAAAACGATCCATACCACATTTGCCCCACAGAAGCTATATTAAAGGGCAAAGCATTTCATCTATAGTTATGTGTCCTACAAACAACACCCACAGTTCCGTACTATACAAATTGACATCCGGACTTGCGGGTTGGCTGGCTAATAAAATGCCTCACAGTTCGGTGATATACAAATTGACAGATGAAGCATACAAGCAAGAACCAAGTAAACTCGCAGATCGTATTCTTGGTCGTTGTTTTCTTTTCCCGCCAACTTCGCAATTCTGTTTCATTTCTCTTTTCCCTGAACTTCATCTTTTTCGTCACTTAATCGTTTTTTTGAAAATGTATGGCTGCGCGCGTGGGAGGTGTTGCGGGTTCACACTTGCACTCGTCCTCTTTTATCGCAACACCAACCGATCACTTCCCCATTCCATACCCAGAAACTTCTCCGACCGCGAATTCCCGGTAGGCGGGCTCTAGATTGGAGTTATGTTGTTCTATGGCCTGCGAACAGTATTGTCACTTTCGCGATATACAAATTTGCAACCTGACTCAAATCATACCCTCTTTTGTATTATGGTCCACCTATCATGCCCTCTTTCGTGGTATACATTTTACATTGAAAACTTCTGAGAAATATAATTTAACTGTCGGGTCCTTGCATCTTTTGTGGAACTATTGTCACCCCATTTTGAAGCTCGTATGTTTGCTTTTCATACTTCGCCATTTCTTTGAATTTCTTTGGCGGATCGTCGGTTTGGTGGGTTGAAGAAATATTCAGTTCCTAGTCATTGTTAGTTGTGCCCGCGCCCCTTTTCAATTAGCAATTTCCAATTATATATAAGATATTATTTCTAGGCATGCAATTAGCAATTTCCCTACTCCATACTTAGCCGCTTTGCCGAAATTCCACAAATATACAAACCAGCCGCTAAACTACCCCATCATCATCTCTCATGTTTTACACATTTTGCACTAAAAAATTTCGACTTTGTCGGAATTCCGCAAATATACAAACCGGTCGTTGAACTACCCCATCATCATCTCTTTCATTTTACACATTTTTCACACAAAAATTCCGATACATAAAATTTGACCATGCAACACTCGCAAGTCCTGAGTATCCCCATAACCCTTTTTTGAATACCGTCCGACCGCTTTTCAGAGCTTGCCATTCTTTCCTTTCTCTCTGTCATCTCCATCACCTTCGCACTTGTCTATAATAAAAGAAAAAAAAAATTATAT
>JASDQU010190515.1:20271-36628 GCA_032191745.1 Picea mariana
CATAGCCTACATACATTTCCATTTTTAAAATTAGTCATCTCAGGATTGTTCACCGTCCTTCTCATTGTGATCTGCAAAGGCATAAACATTTGCCTCTTATCATGACAACAGAGCATCCTTGCTCGTTTACTCTTTCATTTAATTGTACTGGATTTTCTCGTGGATATGGAGTACATTCCCTTTAATCTATCCTTCAAGACAAATCCTTCACGGCTCTTCAGAATGGAGTCAACCATGCATCCATGGTATTCATTCAATTTTGGCAAGTGTAATTCTTGCCTAACAATTCACTCATCACGGCCATCATGTTGGGCCTTTAGTATACATAAACCCTTACATCATATATGTGCATCACTTGCATGTTCTATATATCATTCATACCTTACTGGTATGAGTATCAGGCTTCTTAATATGAAGCTCCTCGGTGCATTAACTCATGCACTATACATCATATTATCTCACGCCTTCTCCTCACGCGACCACCGGCGGTGCCCATGATCCGAACTAAAAGGTGCTTCGCATTTCGCGATTTCAGAATTTCTGTTGCAAGGAACTTTGTTTCCTTGATTCCTGAAATCCGAAAACCCGAAAGACCAAGGCTAGGGTTTTCTCGGCTCTTTCATCCACATGACCCTTCGCTCGGAACCTGGAATCAATTCTCAGACACACGTCAGGATCCTGTGTTTCGGTGAACCCGTGGACAACACTCCAATGTTTTCCCAAACTTCTATTCTATGCGGGCCTGACAATCTGGATCCCACGGTCCAGATCTCCCCGGCAATCAACGGTTCTAATTAAATTGGTGATTTACCTGGCGCAACTTTGGGAAGTTTATGCTTCCATTTCCCCCATAGATGAAACCTCGAAGCTCTAGATCAACGGCTCTCGTTGATTCCAATCTAACGGATACTATTCCTCCTGAGCTTATTAGGTTTCCTACCGAACTAGTCTCATAGTCCAACTCATATGGGTGTTACCCTCTCTTTATGGAAATGACCAACAAGGGTCACTCTTGGGAATTAGCAATAGTCCCAAAGGACTCCTCAAATAGGTTATCCTCATGGTCGATTCTAACAATTATAGGTCAGGTAAATCTGACCCTACGTATTTTCACCAGTCCTCTCAATCATGAGGAATTGTATGCTCAGGGTTTAGTCTCTTAATAATGCAGAAATCATAACTTTCTAAGGATCCTACCAGTCCTTACCAAATTTCCCAAATCATGAAGGGGTTCTTCATTTGGGTCTTAACCCTTATCTAACCAACCATCTCAATTGCAAGAGACTCTACCTACTTTAGTAGGTAGCCCTCATAACACCAAAACAAGACAACACAGTCCATGTCCCTTGTCTGGCTCGTGCAGCTTCATAACACAATTTATTCTACCTCTGTCATTCGCACTCAAATCTTATCAGTGATAACGATCAGTGCATCCCTACTCCTATAAGAGTAGTTTCCATTTTAACAGAGGGGTTATAGAAGTTTCTAAATTATAGTTTCATTCTGCAGTCCTTCTCCTTAAAGAGAAACGAAGATAACAATATCTTCTAACGCGGCTCGTGTCGGAGCCCAAGCAGGCCAAGTGTTGTAACCATGCTCTGATACCACTTTGTCACATACCCACTACCATAATCAAATTTTCGTTGATTTCTGTAGAATCAAAGCCCCCGAATTACCTACGGAGGCCTAGCGCAAGCTAGCTCTTTCTCTGTCTGTTCCCATGTAATTCGTGGGTCATGATCACAGTTCAAATAATCATGGCGCCTCTTTGTATTTCGCGACTTGGCGCCACAGGAATGTTTAATCGTTCGACTCTGCAACCATCAAACCCCAGCAGGGCTAGCGAATGGCCAATGGGGACAAATCCCAATAGGGATAGAGAACAACCAATGAGAACAGGCCCCGTCGCGCGGTTAAGTGGAGTACAGGTGGCAGAGGGGGAAATGTGAAACGGTAGTCGACATGACAGGAGGGGGCCCCACTTTACACACCACACCATTCCAGACCCCCCCCCAATTAACAGCAGAATGACAGGGGGGGTCCGAAATTCACCTGAGCACCGTTGATCAAGGTGAATTAATCTCGACCGTTCGAGAGTTGCACGTCCGATTCCGGACCCCCCCCTCACCGCTAAAGGCAGAACGGCAAGGGGGCTCTGAAATGAAGCCTCGGTCGTAGATCTAGGCGGGTGGACTCTGGCCGTCTATATCTACTCGCTACTTACCTTAATGTGCATTCACGCCCCGGCTTAAAGTTGACATCTCTTCTCCACATCTGACGGTCATGATAGACTCTGAGATCCCCCGAAGAAATCTCGTCCATTCATCGGGACTTAGCCACATGCTAATGTCTCGATATTATAGGTCGGGATTTATCAAGGCGAGAGCCCGACCTCTTGTCAACGGAACTCCCGAATCCCCGATTCCCGATTTCCCGAAACAGGTAATCTCTCGACACGTAGCCTCCTTAAATCGGACGGTCCAGATTTGTCCCGTGGTTTCCACCATGGAAAGTCCCGATCTCTCGTCACCAGGACTCCCGAGTTCGCGATTCCCGATTTCCCGAAATGGGAAATCTCACGACACGTGGCCCCATTAAATCGAACGGTCCAGATCTATCTCGGGGTTTCCACCATGGAAAGTCCCGATCTCTCATCACCAGAACTCCCGAGTTCGCGATTCTCGATTTCCCGAAATGGGTAATCTCTTGACACGTGGCCTCCGTCGTTCGGACGGTCTAGATCTATTTCAGGGCATTTGCCCCTATTCACTGGGGGTTTAACCCTCGGGTAACTCCTGACAGATCCAACGGCTGTCGGGTTTTCCAGCCGAGATCTAATGGCTCATATTGGTTCCTACCTGTGCATTCTTCCACGACTTCCTGGACGTGGAAAAATCAACGGTCCAAATACTCCCATGGACCTTGGGGATCTACGGTCCCGATTTCTTCGCTACCCACGAAGACACAGAAAAACAAAGGGGTAAGGCATTTAACACCCTACTTACTCCTACCAATCTAATGGTCATGCGTGACCACAGGTTTCCCAATGGAATCTCGTCCGTCGATTCGATACTTCGTCCTTATGTCGCCATCTCGGGTTTTCAAGAGGATCGTTCCTCCTCGTGCAGGGTTACTAAGGCCTTGCGCCTTCACATTCTCTTTCCCGGTTCTTGATGGGATTTTCAAGGAGGGTATCTCTATGGGGAGGTTTTTACCCAGGGTATTATCTGAGGCAGATAAGGGTACCTTTCTCCCACGAATCAGACATGCAGTCTGAATTAGATCAGTATGCATATAAATAGCAATTTATGAAGACATAAGCCATACATAGTCTTTCCATTATAAACATGCATCTACCAGTACTGATCAAAACACCATACAGACATTCTTACTCTGAAATCATTCACCATTTCACAGCTTATAAACATAAATGTTAGAATAAATATATATTTCAAGATGCCAGAGGAAAAACACTTATCAGAAATAACACCAGGGGTTATGCAACTGCTGAGAGGGGTACTTGTTTCCACCCAACCGTAGGCTCAGCGACTCCCAGCGGATTTACCACTAGCCACCCCCGAGCTGAGACCACGATGCTGTGAGAATGCGTCTCCATTTACCAATGACCAGGAGCGAAGGTTACTCTCCTTCCTCTCTGCTATCACTCACTCTGCATATCGCCAAAGTTCTCTTCCTCCCCTCGTGTCTGCCCCCAATCGCTTCTTCCCCACACCTTATCCTCTTGCGAGGTTGCGTGTGGCGCGATTTCCCTTGCGTTGGTCCGGCCTGACGGCTCTACGGATGGGCGGTTCACCTCCCCATCCCTCATTAATTCCTGAGGAGCCATCTACCTACCAGCCTGCGAGACATTTAATTCAGGGCCAGCGAGCCGCTTTTGGTTCTCCGGGCCAGTGGAGTCCAAGTACGGTATTGAATCTAGGTGGAAGTTAACGCCACCTTTCTAGGTGCCTTCCACCGCCATCGTGGTATCTTTTTCAGCACATCCCCTCTCAGCAGTCCTGCAGTATATATATATTCATAATATTATTTACATTCATCGACCTTTTTCACAAGGTCCATTCACATCACACATTCACATTTCTGAGTTTGCCACAATACTTGGCCAGTATAGTTATTTTTACAGACTGGGGGAAACAGGGTGTTACATGGATATGGTACGCCTTTGTACTCCTCTAGCATCATTATTCCCTCAACGATCCTCATCCATATCTAGTAATGATGGCATCATTTGGCAAGAGTATTGTTGCACGCTTGGAGATCTCTCTCGTGCGTGTGGAGGTATGTTGTGGTTCATTCATTGCCCAGGGTGGCAACCCATCACACAACGTCAAATTATTATAGAGGATCTTCGACACAAGGAGTGTATTATGAGTTGTGTTGATGGAGAATTGGATGTTGCTATAACTTCAGATCTCAGGGTTGCAATTCCCATAGATCGTTTGTGGATAGAGATCTCTACAAAAGCAACTCGGGCAGGAGATCAAGTCGACAGTATGGTTAACAGGAGGCTGGGTGTAGGGCGATGGCATCGAAAGCTCCAAGAAGAAGAACATGAGGCTCTGGTTAATCTGGTTAATTTGCTTCAAATTAGCATGCAAAATTCCTCACTCCAATGGCAAACTACAATGGATTTGCTAATTTCGCAGAGGCGAGGAATTCAACAATTATGGGATGAAGTGGATGCCATATGCATGGAGGTAGTGAAACTTCCCTCCAGGTCTGCCTCTCCGACCCTGTCAACTTCCAGTTCGACACTTTCTAATGCAGCTTCATCTCCAACTCCTCATAGGCCGATCCCAGATCTAAATTTGCCTATGGACTCCTCAGAGGAGTCTCAGGATGGAACTCCATTAAACAAAGATTAAACAATATGCTCTGTTTTTGTATTTTGATACTTGGTATTTTCTATAGATGGTACATTAGGCTCTGTACTAGTTGTAAGTTAATTTCAAGGCTAATATATTGGACTAATTTAGACAGTGAAAAATTCCATCCTGATTTTGAATTTTTACAAACTTGTTTTGATTTTGAATCATGTAAGGACTCTCTTTGTGACTAAAACACATATTTTTTTAATACAAATTCTACCAGTTTTATTAAAAAAAGATTTACATCTCTCGAATTAATGTTGGAGAATAAAATGTAGTGGAAGTGGAAAGGTTCCATAGGCATATTAGTTGCAATGGAATTAATTATGCCATTCTCAAAGTCTTTGTTCGAGCATATATCTATCTATTAGATAAGGGTGTCACAACTTGTTAGTAATAGAAGTCTAATTGAGTTGGAGTAACTCATTATAGTCTCTTTCAAAGCCTCCCTCCTTTGAAACCCATTCCAAATTCCTATTTGAAGGCCAACATTGGACAGAGAAGATCATATTCATGTGTCGACGAGACAACATATTCATGCACTGATAGTAATTTTACCTATTAAAATAAGGTAAGTTTTACAACTATTATTACAATTTCCCTATAAGTAAGGTAAGCTCAAAAAATGATTCTTAGTTACTTACCTTTAATGGCTAGTGCAAAATCCCTTCAATTCAATTTACAAGTAGTTATCAACTCTATTGCAAATCTTAGGTGAACCAAACAAACCATAACATGATAAATCGAATTCTAGTACCTTTTGTCGTGTGCTCGAATGTCAATGATGAGGTGGTCATTGTCTTCTTTAGTCCACACCCCTTTGTCGATACAATTCTTTTTCATAGCACGAAGATACACTAACAATGATTTAACCTTCTACTGCAAGAGCAATGCTTGAAGAATAATCATCTAGAAACATTCTTCCATACAATCGCTAATTTCTCTCTCGAATTTGTATTTTTTAATTTGTAATAGAGCCTGGAGAAACCCACTGGGCACTTCCCCTCATTTTGAGGATTTTGTAGAAAGCCAAGTCTTTTTCGATAACTTGCTCATTTAAGAGATGAACGTGTCACTTGTTGCAATTGAACCTGGGTGGCGGAAAACACCCCTCAGCACAAACCACTCGGTCTAAACCCAATTGACATCTCTCGAAGTTGTATTAAGTGAATGATTTTCTAAATATGTAGTGATCTTAAATAACACACTTCATAAGAAATTTAATATGGAAGAACACAAGTAGCAGCTATGGAGCATGAAACAAAGAACAAGATGGATAGATGTACAAACGTGAGAGCTACAACAGATACATGAAGCTCGGGGAGTGAAAAACTATGACAATGCAGGCATCACAATCTACACACATCGCATCATGAGCATGCTAACAGTTGTTGATGTACTAGACATTGCCCCAATGTGCGACAACCTTAGTGTGCCACAAGTGAACAACACTTGTCAATCTTTAGTTGAAGCTCATCCTCTTAATACGTGTGAGTCTTTAATACTCATAAAAAATGAGTGTAAGGGAAAATTTAATTATATTATGAAAAATACAATATAGCATTTTAATGATATGTGTGAGACTAAGTGATAGTAGCATTGATCAACCTCACAATAAGGTGAAACTTATGTTTTCATTAGAAAATATAAGATTGAGCATTAAATCACCTCGATATGAAATCAAATAAGAAAAAAACTCATTTTGTTAATTAATTTAAATATTATAAAAAATTAAATTTTAAAAAACGTAAAATATGTTAAAAATATTACATTAACTCACTAATGTTAAGCTTCAAAAAAATATAACAAGCTTAAGCATATATTCTAAGCCAAACATGAATTAAATAGCATATACGAGAAGTGTACACAAATATTTATACACAATAACACCAGCATCAACAACAATTTAATACTAAGTTTCAAAAAATATAACAAAATGAACCCTATATTCCAAGCCAAACATAAATTAAATATCATACACAACGAATATAAAAAATATTTATACATAATGACACAAACATCAACAATAATTTAATATCAAGTTTCAAAAAATATAACCATATATTCCAAGCCAAATAAAAATTAAATATCATATACAACAAGTATAAAAAAATATTTATACAAAATGAACCATATATTCTAAGCCAAACATAAATTAAATATCATACACAACAAATATAAAAAATATTTATACATAATGACACCAACATCAACAATAATTTAATATCAAGTTTCAAAAAATACAACCATATATTCCAAGCCAAATAAAAATTAAATATCATATATAACAAGTATAATACAAAATGAAACCAACATCAATTAAAATCACAATATTTAATACTTACATTAACAACCATCGAAATACTTTTTTAATAAAAGTTTCACCTAGAGATATGTATTTTAATAATATCCAAATTAACCAAATCCATATATCTTATCTTTTTCAATAATAACAAAGTGAAAGTAGTCATCGAAGTTTTCACCTTGGCCTTTGAATAAGAAAATGTCAATCAATAATCAAAGTTTTCACCTTTTAATCAAGAAAAAGTCTATCCATAATAGAGGTGGGGCATTGATAATACACCCATGCCATAAGCTACAACTCTAATATAATTTGTGCTTCCATGCCATAAGATATTACTCTAATATAAAAATAAAATAAAATAAATATTATAAAAACCAAAATAAATTATCAATTATCATTAAAATGAAAAATATCAATCTTATTTAAAAGTCTTAATTATTTTTTAATTAACCATAATTATGTGATTATAAAATTTATAATAATTTAATATATTTTTTTCTATAATAAAAGTACTTTTTTCATTGTTACTAGTCCTTGCCTCACTTGCAAGGAGTATAATCTATATGTCATTTTTTCACAAGGCTCACACATAAATCTGTTAGTATCCTATAATGATAGGAGACCTAATCGTTCAGATATGATTGGTGGGTGTCGTAATGAAGTTCATGGCTTGCTGGTCTTGCTGTCTATTTGACATAAATTTTCCAAGTTATGTTCAGTAGGGAAACAACCTGGATCATTAGACAAATGATTTCTTTTGAGTTAGAGGTTTTTGAGAGGAGCTTTAGACCGATCTTTTCCAAAGAAAGTGATGAGCGTGTATTTTTATTAGAAAAACTCCAAATTTTCACTTGCGGCAGCTAAGGGCGTTTCCTCAAAGTATTCCAAGTTGCCGAAAGGTGTCTATTTCGATAGCTAAAACAATATGTGTGAGGTGTTTTAAGCTGTCGGAAGCACAGAGGCAATTAACGGTCAAGCTGTCCCATCGGATTCTCAAACCGCTATCGGTACATAGCATCATCATCCCAAATGCTGCCGAAATCAACTGAAATCAAATCATAATACGATCTGGGCAAGTGATTGTTGTCTGTTATGATTATTTAATAACCCCAATCTAATAGATCCGATCCCCATAAGTTCGCATCATGTGTCTTTACCTGATCCATCATGTGGTTTTTTCTTTTCATCTTGATCTAATGGTACAATAATCACTATGGTTGGATTTTCATTCTTTATTAATGGCTTTTCATTCAAATCTTTTCCTCCATATCATGCATTTTCCCTCGCCCGAACTTCAATTCATTCCCTATCAGCGCCACTACATCTTCCCACGTCCGATTTTGTTATAGTGCAGGTATTGACAACTGTTATTGCCAATGAAGAAGGGAGGAAATTTGCTCAGGAAGGAGCTCAGTGGCATAACTTATCTGGAATCTCACCCTGAGATTTGCCAGATGTTCAGAGACGTTGTTTGTTATAGGTTCTGTGAAAAACTCCAAGGATTTCATCAAGGCGTGGCTGAAGCATTCGCATTGACCTTTGACGGAGCCAAAGCCAAAGTGGGAACAATTGAAGTGCAGGTTGATGAAACAGTTGTTGCAGCGGTGACAGAGATGCCAAGGACTGGTGAAAGATGGTTCAAGTCGACCACTATCAAAGATATTGAGTTCAGGTCTTATCTCAAACCCGAACACAAATGTATCGCTTTGAAAAAGGATATCCCTAGATCCTACTTGGAAGAGAAGTGGCAACGTTTGCTCAAAGCCATCCAGGTATACATAACGTGTGAAGGCAGATATAGTAGAGTGATGTTCTACCATTTCAGGCTTATGAATCATTTCACAGGTAGGTGTCCTCTGAATCTGCCCTTCTACCTTCACAAAAGTCTAACAAAGATGGCACACCAGGTCTAGGCCCTACTTAGCAAGGTGCAGAGCAGACTCTCCCATCACAGCCTTATCAAACTCATAGTGTTTCAAGAATTACAGAAGAGGGATAGGAGTTGGGAGTATCTTCTTTTTTGGGGTGAATTTGAACCAGAACCCCAGCCCAAGGACTAGAAGAAGACTTCACTCATTAAATTTTCAACACCACAGATCAGTAAAAGAAAAAGGAGAGCCATTTCCCTAGTAATTATAGAGGACCCAACTTCTTCTTCAAAGTCCAAGAAAGCCAAAAAGATGCTCCTTTTCAGCCAAGATACAGAAGAGAAAACAAATGCCTCTGGTAAAAACGTTTTGAATCTGCCTTATACAGATTCAGAGGATGATTTAGAGCCAGGGGAAAGGGAGTTTCCTGAACAGGATGCTTTCGGGGAAGCGTCTTTTCCATCAGAGGTCCCAGACTTGGAGATGCCTGAAACATCAACTAGCAGGCACAGCAAGGTCAGCAAACCATCAAAGATTGAAAAACTCCAAGAAGAAATATTAGAGATGAAGACGCTTGAGAGGGTCATCAAATCCCAAAACAAGACTATAAGAAACACCTCAGATGAGGTAAGGGATTGCTTTGAAAGACTAGCTAAAATGCATGTAAAGGAGCAGAAGAGGAACAAGAAATTGCTCAAGGAAAATCGTAAATTGCTTAAAGTGATTAAAAGATTGAGGATCAAACTGAGGCTAAAGAACCCTAAGCCAAGAGCACATTCTGATTTAAGAGCTCTAGCTGAAGTTGCTGAGAACCTAAATGAAGACCCTCAGGAGTAGGTAGGTCGAAGAAAGTCTCTTTTTGCAGTTTTGGACAGTGGTGGAAAATTCAGCATTTTCGGCAGCGTATTCGTTTCCCTCAAGGCGTCGTTAGCTGCCGCAAGCTACCCTTTCGATGGCTAACCCTTTGTTGTTTTACACCTATAAGCTACGGAAAGCGTAAAGGATGATAGAATGTTCATGTTTTGCACAGATCAAAATTTCTGGGGTCGAGATTTTGTGAAAGGGGGTGCCAAACGAAAGATAAAGATTCAAGTGATACAAATCATCACCCTTTTCAAGTTTTGAGGCAAGTATTAAGGAAAAATGGTTAACTGGTTTTTGAAATTCGTGGTAAAGATTGTCCATCTGTCACAGCAGGATTTCAAAATGCCTTGTCATCTTCTTGGCATTTATTGAAGATATCGTGAGGACCAGTAAAGGGGACGCTTTTTCTCCACCTGTCAATGTGTTGCCTTCCTTTTGAATGGAAAAGGACTCTACTGAAACAACACTTGGGAAATCTGGAGAGGTTTTGCATGTGTCATTTCTGTTATAATCGACCCCTATGTGTGGGAGACCATCTGTGACATGTGTCAATTATTGTAACTATTTTCTATTTTTAGAAAGCATAGGTAGAGTTCAAATTTTTGAGGACTGATAGTATCTTTACCTTTATATGCACATGTAAGAGATGTAAGTAGGGTTCGACCTGTGTGAAGTTTCTCTCTTTTGGCTGGACTGTGGGCCTTGCTACTCCAGGAGGTGTTTTGTCTGTAATTTTTGAATGATTGAACAATAATAGAGAAAATGATTTAAAGGATTCTTGTGTAGCAGTGTTGGTGGTGTGTTCCTTGTCTGTTTTTAGTTATTTTTCTGCTATCATTCCAGCAATTTCATTTCTTATTATTGAAAAAGAGTAAATGGAGAAGAATTTATGCATGCATACTCTGTATCCAATTTTTCAATAATCTTTATGTTTTCTTCTAAAACTCAGTTTATGAATTCTTAACTGCTCATTTGCTCAGTTTTTCCTCCCCCATTTCTTCCTCAATCGACACCATTCAAGCTTAAGACGATCCAAAATTGTTACTATCTTGCCCTGTGCATACATTTACCTCTAGATCTGTTTTGATCATTATCTTATAAACAGACCCCATAGCCCAATGGTGATCTGAGAAACTCATCAACCACATCCTCATCTAAATATTTTAAATCCCCAACCCCATACTTTCATAGCTAGCCTAACATCTGTCCTATTCCATACCAAGTTAATTCAGAAAGAGAGATCCCTCTCTGAGTCTTGGAGGGCTAGATCCAAGACTCCAAGTGGTTTGAGGTTACCTCTGTGACTGCCTCCACAGCCTTGGGAAAATTACAGAGCGTTAACATTTTGACGACTCCACTGGGGAACGAGCTTTCGAGTTCTCTAGAAAATATATCAAGTTCAGATTTGACTTCTGATGGTGAACAGAAGCCAAACACAAGAAGGTTGTACCATTCACCTGGCGACTCCATTGTTCAAGATCCCAAGATTCAAAGTTCACAAGCGACTTCACTGCTGAAGAATACAGATTTCTAAGCCTTGATGATGCTTCAAGATGACAGGGTATGTGGCAAATCCTATATCTTGTGAAGCCATAGAAGAATTCAGGGGTAAGTTAGCAGAATTTCACATTGATGAAGACTTTTTAACAATTGTGTTTCGTATTTTGGAATCGAGCAAATTTTCTCCTAAAAGTAAAATTTGTTTTCTTGAGCTAGTTATTGAAAAGTTCGAAAATGATATTGAACTTTTGGATTCTCAAATTCAGTCATATAATTTCCTAGATCTCAAAGAATTCTTGGAAAATCTTCCTTCTCCAAAGCAAAAGGAAATCGTACCACCTGTTGATTTGCAGATTGATGATGATTATGTTTTCAAGTACAAGGTTGAAGTTGTAGATGCATGGTTTGATTTTAAGGATGCAACTGATCAACTAGTCGTTGAAGATCTAGAGGCAAATATCATGCATCATGTTTTAATTGATCCTATAGCAGATTACATGGAGGTCCATGTTAGCTTGAGTTTTCAAACATGTTTTCTCTATAAGGACCAAAAATGTCAAAAGTTGTCATTTCATATTACAAGGACACTTGATCAAGGTATATTTAGAATTTCACCGATAAGCAGTCAAGTTGTCCATTTGTTTTTGCAGCTACTGGACTGGCTTTAATGGCATTTCTGTATTACCTGATTCAGCAAAATTATGAGGTAGATTAGCGTAGGTAGATGGGTGCAAATAAGTTTAGTACTCTGAGCATTTTTCTAGTTTCAGTTTCAGATAGATTTTCAGTTTTTCAGTTCAAGTATGATCCAGACTTTAGTTTGCAGAGAGTTTTGGTCTTAGTTCAAGATTTTCAGCTACCAGGGATTTTGTAGCAGATCAGGTTGCATATTGGGGAATAGCCCGATGGATAAGGCACTTATTATCATGTTCCCAGAGGTCAGCGGTTCTAGACACCTCCTTCGGAGCTATCTTCCCTAGGTGGAGCCTATGTTAGTATCCTATAATGATAGGAGACCTGATCGTTCAGATATGATTGGTGGGTGTCGTAATGAAGTTCATGGCTCGCTGGTCTTGCTGTCTATTTGACATAAATTTTCCAAGTTATGTTCAGTAGGGAAACAACCTGGATCATTAGACAAATGATTTCTTTTGAGTTAGAGGTTTTTGAGAGGATCTTTAGACCTATCTTTTCCAAAGAAAGTGATGAGCCTGTATTTTTATTAGAAAAACTCAAAATTTTCACTTGCGGCAACTAAGGGCGTTTCCTCAAAGTATTCCAAGTTGTCGAAAGGTGTCTATTTCGATAGCTAAAACGATATGTGTGAGGCGTTTTAAGCTGTCGGAAGCACAGAGGTGGTTAACGGTCAAGCTGTCCCATCGGATTCTCAAACCGCCATCGGTACATAGCATCATCATCCCAAATGTTGTCGAAATCAACTGAAATCAAATCATAATACGATCTGGGCAAGTGATTGTTGTCTGTTATGATTATTCAATAACCCCAATCTAATAGATCCGATCCCCATAAGTTCGCATCATGTGTCTTTACCTGATCCATCACATGGCTTTTTCTTTTCATCTTGATCTAATGGTACAATAATCGCTATGGTTGGATTTTCATTCTTTATTAATGGCTTTTCATTCAAATATTTTCCTCCATATCACGCATTTTCCCTCGCCCGAACTTCAATTTGTTCCCTATTAGCACCACTACATCTTCCCACGTCCGATTTTGTTATAGTGCAGGTATTGACAACTGTTATTGCCAATGAAGAAGGGAGGAAATTTGCTCAGGAAGGAGCTCAGTGGCATAACTTATCTGGAATCTCACCCTGAGATTTTCCAGATGTTCAGAGACATTGGTTGTTATAGGTTCTGTGAAAAACTCCAAGGATTTCATCAAGGCATGGTTGAAGCATTTACATTGACCTTTGACGGAGCCAAAGCCAAACTGGGAACAATTGAAGTGCAGGTTGATGAAACAGTTGTTGCAGCGGTGACAGAGGTGCCAAGGACTGGTGAAAGATGGTTCAAGTCGACCACTATCAAAGATATTGAGTTCAGATCTTATCTCAAACCCGAACACAAATGTATTACTTTGAAAAAGGATATCCCTAGATCCTACTTGGAAGAGAAGTGGCAACGTTTGCTCAAAGCCATCCAGGTATACATAACGTGTGAAGGCAGATATAGTAGAGTGATGTTCTACCATTTCAAGCTTATGAATCATTTCACAGGTAGGTGTCCTCTGAATCTTCCCTTCTACCTTCACAAAATTCTAACAAAGATGGCACACCAGGTCCAGGCCCTACCTAGCAAGGTGCAGAGCAGACTCTCCCATCACAGCCTTATCAAACTCATAGTGTTTCAAGAATTACAGAAGAGGGATAGGAGTTGGGAGTATCTTCTTTTTTGGGGTGAATTTGAACCAAAACCCCAGCCCAAGGACCAGAAGAAGACTTCACTCATTAAATTTTCAACACCACGGAGAAATAAAAGAAAAAGGAGAGCCATTTCCCCAGTAATTATAGAGGACCCAGCTTCTTCTTCAAAGTCCAAGAAAGCCAAAAAGATGCTCCTTTTCAGCCAAGATACAGAAGAGAAAACAAATGCCTCTGGTAAAAACGTTTTGAATCTACCTTATACAGATTCAGAGGAGGATTTAGAGCCAGGGGAAAGGGAGTTTCCTAAACAGGATGTTTTCGGGGAAGTGTCTTTTCCATCAGAGGTCCCAGACTTGGAGATGCCTGAAACATCAACCAACATGCACAGTAAGGTCAGCAAACCATCAAAGATTGAAAAACTCCAAGAAGAAATATTAGAGATGAAGACGCTTGAGAGGGTCATCAAATCCCAAAACCAAACTATAAGCAACACCTCAGATGAGGTAAGGGATTGCTTTGAAAGACTAGCTAAAATGCATGTAAAGGAGCAGAAGAGGAACAAAAAATTGCTCAAGGAAAATCGTAAATTGCTTAAAGTGATTAAAAGATTGAGGATCAAACTAAGGCTAAAGAACCCTAAGCCAAGAGCACATTATGATTTAAGAGCTCTAGCTGAAGTTGTTGAGAACCTAAATGAAGACCCTCAGGAGTAGGTAGGTCGAAGAAAGTCTCTTTTTGCAGTTTTGGACAGTGGTGGAAAATTCAGCATTTTCGGCAGCGTATTCGTTTCCCTCAAGGCGTCGTTAGCTGCCGCAAGCTACCCTTTCGACGGCTAACCCTTTGTTGTTTTACACCTATAAGCTATCGAAAGTGTAAAGGATGACAGACTGTTCATGTTTTGCACAGATCGAAATTTCTGGGGTTGAGATTTTGTGAAAGGGGGTGCCAAACGAAAGATAAAGATTCAAGTGATACAGATCATCACCCTTTTCAAGTTTTGAGGCAGCTATTAAGGGAAAATGGTTAAGTGGCTTTTGAAATTCGTGGTAAAGATTGTCCATCTATCACAGCAGGATTTCAAAATGCCTTGTCATCTTCTTGGCATTTATTGAAGATATCGTGAGGACCAGTAAAGGGGACGCTTTTTCTCCACCTGTCATTGTGTTGTCTTCCTTTCGAATGGAAAAGGACTCTACTGAAACAACACTCGGGAAATCTGGAGAGGTTTTGCATGTGTCATTTCTGTTATAATCGACCCCTATGTGTGGGAGACCATCTGTGACATGTGTCAATTATTGTAACTATTTTCTATTTTTAGAAAGCATAGGTAGAGTTCGAATTTTTGAGGACTGATAGTATCTTTACCTTTATATGCACATGTAAGAGATGTAAGTAGGGTTCGACCTATGTGAAGTTTCTCTCTTTTGGCTGGATTGTGGGCCTTGCTACTCCAGGAGGTGTTTTGTCTGTAATTTTTGAATGATTGAACAGTAATAGAGAAAATGATTTAAAGGATTCTTGTGTAGCAGTGTTGGTGGTGTGTTCCTTGTCTGTTTTTAGTTATTTTTCTGCTATCATTCCAGCAATTTCATTTCTTATTATTGAAAAAGAGTAAATGGAGAAGAATTTATGCATGCATACTCTGTATCCAAATTTTCAATAATCTTTATGTTTTCTTCTAAAACTCAGTTTATGAATTCTTAACTGCTCATTTGCTCAGTTTTTCCTCCCCCATTTCTTCCTCAATCGACACCATTCAAGCTTAAGACGATCCAAAATTGTTACTATCTTGCTCTGTGCATACATTTACCTCTAGATCTATTTTGATCATTATCTTATAAACAGACCCCATAGCCCAATGGTGATCTGAGAAACTCGTCAACCACATCCTCATCTAAATATTTTAAAACCCCAACCCCATACTTTCATAGCTATCCTAACATATGTCCTATTCCATACCAAGTTAATTCAGAAAGAGAGATCCCTCTCTGAGTCTTGGAGGGCTAGATCCAAGACTCCAAGTGGTTTGAGGTTACCTCTGTGACTGCCTCCACAGCCTTGGGAAAATTACAGAGCGTTAACAAAATCAATGACTTTTTCATTTTGTAACCTAAGTTTTCACACGTGTATGTTGTTTTTCCAATAATATTGCAATGGAATCAATGTCTTTTTTATCACTAAGTTTTAATGAGCGATACATGGTCTTCTTATTTGGCTTCATTTAGAAGCATAGAGTCACAATATTCATAAACCTCCTAAACATAGTCAGTACATAGTGCAACTCCTAAGTTAACATAGACATTATCGAGTGTAATGATGTTAGAAGTTCTCCAGTCAGGTAATGTTAGAAATTAGTTTAGCATTATTGCTAATTTTAAATGTTTATGTTTCACTTCAATGTTTCATAAACTATGAGGCAAATAATTTTCATTGTCTTACTTGGATGCACTGTCTTAAGTGTATGCATAGTCCATTGATCTAGCATCTTCCTGACATTTTGCAAATTCAAATGACTTTATCATTATTGTTCATAGAACTTTGCTAG
>JASDQU010190516.1:26496-46661 GCA_032191745.1 Picea mariana
TGAGTGGTTACTGAAGGTGTTCGTCCTCTGTTGGAATACCTGTGTTGTCGAACAACAATCACAACATCATTCCCAGGACACAAGAATTATCATGGAGCTCTTTATTCAAGTTGCAGCATATATATGTACACACACACTTGATCAACAGAGATGGAGGTGATGCACAATATATAATAGGAATTCATCCAATCATGATCATATCACAAATTAAGATTGGAGCTTCCTTATACACATAGAGGGTTATGTTGTTGATGGTTGGGGAGTGACCTTCCACTCAACTGATTAAGATATTCTAACTAGGACTTCCTAATAATGACATCCTACATGTTGAGATCACAAACATAAAAAGGGCATTGAATGGAACCAAAAGCCCAACCCAAAAACTTGCAATAAAAAGAGAAAAACTAGCACTAAAACGGTGCTAACATCATTCATAGGACTCCAGAATTATCATGGATCTCTTTATTCAAGTTGCAGCACATTTACCGATATATATACATGTGATCAATAGAGATGGATGTGATGCACAATATATAATAGGAATTCATCAAATCGTGATACTATCACAAATTAAAATAGGGGTCTCTTTATAAACATAGAAGGTTATGTTTTTGACGGTTGGGGAATGACGTTCCACTCTACCAATTAGTACATCCTAACTAGGACTTTCTAATCATGACATTGCACATGTTGACATCACAAACATAAAAATGGGATTGAACGGAACCAAAAGACCAACTCAAAAACTTGCAATACAAAGAGAAACCAACACTAAAACAGTGCGTTGGAGCATTCCATTAATGTGCTAGAGAGAGAAAGATAAAGTGAACTAGTGAGAAAAAAGCTAACCAAGGAACAAGAGTGTACAACACAAGGTTTGGGTGCCCATAGGCTTAAACACTTTATATTACAGAGCCTTAGCTTAATGATAAAAAATACGATAAGGGCATCCTCCCAAGAGGGTTATTGAGCCTACATATCATAGTTGACTAGGTTGTCGTTAACCACACCTAGTAATAAAATAAAAGAATAAAGTATGGCCTTAGCGATGATTACAAGTACACTAATGATACATATGAATGGGCAATGGCCATGTGTACATATCACTCCAATGATTCCAACATCCTTGCTTGAGATAAATAGGGGGGCATAGAGAGAAGTCATTGTTATCACCGAATATAGCACTTGTGTAAAGCCTTCACAAGATGCTTGATAAGTGTAACATATGGAAGTAATTGCCACTGTCACCTAAGCAGTTACTTTCCTCATTTTAGTGAAGGATCAAGGTCCAACACAAGGGAGGCTTCTCTACTAACCTCAAAGGATCCTATAGCAAGACTAGGCAAGTCCACGGCCCCTTAATCTTGGTAACTTGATTGTACCACTAGCTAGGTCAAGGTGGTTTAGACAAAGAAAATTCAATGTGTGTGTGTGAGGGGTGTTTCTAAGACAAGGAGAGATATCCACCACAATAATTGAATCAAATAAATGCCCTGAAACACTAGCTATCAAAGAAAAAGAAAAGACTAATAAAACTTGTAAATAAAGATGATCTACTTCAGCAATAACAAGTTTATTACAGCAGTAAATAAACAGTCCTAAATTAGTAAGAAGGCGATGAAAGATGTGCTAAATGCTAGATAAGGGACTAACAAACCATTAACCAATGATTGTTGAAATGAAATGGCACCAAACTACTTTAAATCAATGCAAGATGCCAAGCCCTAATGGCTGAAAAGATGCAATAATACAGAAATAATGATGTTAGAGATGATTCAAAATTAATAATGCAAGACGTTAGGCCAAGCATGGTGAACAAATGAATATGAAATAGAATTAGTCCTAGAACTAACATAAGACATTGAGAGAGAGGGTAAAACTAGGGTTCAAATCATTTGCAAAGGAGGAAAGGCTAGTGCCGTCTAGTTCCTTGGGCATATGGAGTCAATGCATGCAACTTCTAAGGATATTAGAAGCAAGAGAAACACTTAGGAATTAATCCTTAGGGGAGTACAATCACAAACTGTAGGTCTAAATTCCTTAGGAAAACAATTTAGGGGAGTATTATCACAAACCCTAAATGTCGTCCTATGTCATCTAAGGCTTCTAATAAGAGATCAAGTGGATTCTAGGTCAAAACCCTAGAGGAGTACAATCACAAGCCCTAAATTTAACGAATAAGGTAAGATTAGGGGAGTACAATCACAAGCCCTAAAATCAATCTTATATGCTTCAACAAGCTTAAAATGAATGAAACAATGGAAGAGAGCACAATTGGAAGCCTTCCTAGGGTTCAAAAATATAATTTATCCAAGGAGAACAAGATATCATCCAATTATCACCAATTTGATAAAGCATTTACTTTAAACACCAAGAATAAACCATCAATTACTTAGAAAGAACACCTACTAACCAAGTCGTTGAGCATGAGGAAACCCTAGAACATGAATCATCCACAAAATATGTAGAAACATCCACAAGATCACTCTYCAAGAGGTGCACATAAGTACTTAATGATGAAAGAGAAGAAAAGAAGACAAGAGAAGTGATTCTCCCCAAGTGTGAGTTATGATTTACAAATGAGGGAAGCACTAGCCTTTTATACGAGGAAATCCTAAAAATGTAATTAGTCCATGATACAAGGTGGATAGGTCTAGGACGATCCCCAAAATAGCCTCCAAGATAACCAAATAATGTTGAAACATCAAAAATGTCCTCTTAAAATCCTACACGTGTGAGYGTTAGAGGCTCAAGAGGGTGRCATCATCACCTCAAGGGGCATAAAGGCCTTCAAAAGCCACATCCAAGCCCAAAAGGTGCAAGCATTATGAAAGTTCATGTCTCCTCATCAAAAGGTGCCAACTCATCAAAGGGTGCCAACTCATCATCACCATTGCTAGGTCGGCCCAAGCAAGCATCAAGCCACATCAAGCATGATGTAATCATGTATATATGCAACGTCCAAGGGCTAGGGTGTGATGTCATGAGAGGAAAGAGCTCCATAACCTCTCCAAAGAGGTGTACTATCCTCATCAATGCTCACATCATCAATCCCAAGCTCAAATCCTCAAAGGGCACAATGTCCATAGTTAAGAGCTTCATGCCCCTTGAGTATCCCATCAAGTCATATCTACAACATCCAAGCTCATTTGTCCAAAGTACAAGGTCTAGAAGGTGTGGGAAGGTGTCCCAGGATAAGCCAAATCATTAAATGACCTAGCGCTCTGCATCAAGGGCCCATCATCCTTTGTATAGTGCACAAAGTCATGGGCATCATCATGAAAACGTCCTCCAAAGGACCATGTCAAGGGTGCATCATGATCAAAGAAGGCCCACAAAATTAGGTAAATCAAACATTACATGATATAATCGTCATTAGAATCATACAAAGTAGGCCACTACTTAGTACAAGAACCACGTAAGCAATTCACATTAGGTATCTTCTTCAAACTTCACACTAGCGCAAGACCTTATGCAATTTTCCAAGTTTAAGAATGGGAGGTGTTGTTCCTGAGATTAATCCTAAGGCTGAAAGAATAATGTGAGGCATCGGTAGTGTTTAAAGAAAATGTTTTAATGAGTGCTTTTCCTACCTTTAGTTTTATGAGAAATGATCTTTAAATGAAATTAATAATAGGACAGTACAAAGGCTGTATTTCGTTATATGAGTCGCAATTATAATATCTAATGGTGTAGAGAAGAGTTACAAAACTGTTAAACAAAGTTAGCCATCAATTACAGATGAGTCTCACCTTGTTTGCAGTAGAAGAAAGGTAAAGAATGCACCCTTGAACAGGCTATAGAATGCAGTGATTCACGCAGATCGCAGGTCTTGTTTTACTCACAGTCATAACAAAGGAAAAGCTGTTTATTGAATGAATTGCTAGTATAATATGATCACAGTAGTTGTAATACTAAATTGTAACCAATCGCTCTTCAAGGAATTACATAAAGAAATTCGGGGAAACAGAAACACAACTCAAATTGAATGAAAATTAGAATCTCTGTCTGCACTTGTATTAATACTCAAAAAGAGAGTTTCTCTATTACATTCGGCAAGAAGCAGCCTTGAATAGATCTAAAATCTATGTATTTATACAAAATTGGTCACAACCGAAAACCATTGGACTTCTTACAATATTTAACAAAAAATAGCATACATCTGAATAAAACATGTAAATTTTGATGAGTTTTGTTGGTGCTCTCCTGTGTCTCTTCATCTGCTAGTAGAAGTGCTCCTTTTCCTTAATCCTTTGGGTTGGGTACACATGTCATTAAGGCCACCCTAATCATTTGGCATACTCTCTTGGCCGTTTAATTTCGTTGCCATGTATCCCTTCGGATATGTTCAACAAGGTAACGAATCATAATCGAGGTCATGGGGGGGCGGAAAATCAGACGAATAACACATCATTGGCTCATCAAGGGATGGATAACGGTCACAGGGAGAGTAACTGTCTATGGAAAGAATGATGAGAGAACAAGTGTGTGATGATGAGGTGGGATGAGTGGAGGTTAGAATGCGGGTGGGCGAGGTAAGTGACTGTTGGAAGGTGAGAGGTGGAGAGGGTGGAAGAAATGGACACTATGCGCGTTTTCTCACTTGCTCCCAGCTATGTTTGCTTTTCTCAATGCATTGGGTGCATCTATCCATCAATGCCACCACGAATCTTGAGGGCTCAATCCTTTCATTTACTTTGAAGGAAAATAATTTCTTTTGTATTTGGGGTAGCTTTTCTTGGATCTTGTTCACTTCTTGGACTGTAGTCTGAAACTGTGAACTTGGATTAACTAGCCATTTATTGATTTTAAGAAGATCAATCTGGCTCATTTCTTGAATGGCTGCCAAATTTTCTTCTTTGTTCTTGCTAGAATTCTGTTGGTTCATTTCTATCTCAATTTGCCCCGAGGCCTCTGAGATATTACTCTCCTCAAACTCAATCAACTTTTTGTTTAATGATGACAATGCTTCTAGACAAGCTTCTTTCACCTCAATGGCAAATTTCTTGCCTTCTTCCAGATTTGTTTCCCAGACCTTTAGGGCCATCTCACATCTTAATTGTTCAGAATAAGAGAGAAGAGGAAAGTTAGGGACATTAGCTTTCTGCATCAATATGAGCACTTATTGAAATTTAGACTGGGCTGGGTGGGCCTCTTTTTCCTTGACATAGATATCCTTTAGGGAAAGGTCTACTACCTGATAGCATTTCTGGATGGCATCTACTTTCAGATAAAGTTCTTGTTGGGCAGCTTCCATCTTGTCATTGATTTCCAACGCTTGAGTTTTGAAGGCCGAGATGTCTATCGTGGTACCCTCAGTTAGGGCCAATCTGGCTTGCAGCTGTTCTATCAACTCGTCACGCTGAGTGACCAGACCTTGATTAGTCTGCGAACTCTGGTGGAGCAGATCGAGGTTATCCTGAAGCTGTTTAATTTGTTGCCGATCACTAGCTTTGATTTGCTAGAAACCCCAATTCATTCTGTTTCTGATAGTCTGCTCTGTGGCATATATTTGATTATGCAAGTGCTCTACCAATAGGCATTTCTGTCACAATTGTTCGGTCAAATTGTCCATCGACCATTGATTGGCAGTGGCAAAAACACCTAACTAATCTGCAACTTCCTTTGCAAATGCTGGACCGTCCTGGTCATTCCCGTCATACACTAGTATTTGCCTTTTAGTTATCACTCCATCCTTGTGGTGAGATTCTCTTTTCACAATGTCTTTCCGTTTCTTACTAAAAAAGAAATCTGAAGGAGGCATCTCTTCAGGCAATATGGGAATAAGATCACTCACAAAAGTGATTTCGGAATTAGGATTTCCGAAGCTAGTCTGTAGAGGGGTTAATGATGTGATGGGAGAGGCAATTTCGGTGGAATGTTGCTGTCCTGTTATATTGGGGGTGCCAGCAGGGGTTGCTGGTGTTGAATGAGAGACAATTTGTCCCGGATTCATGAAGGCCTCGAACCGTGCCATCGCCTGTGGATCATTTAGTCCTGATAGTGACGTTCTTATCTCCTGAAATAATACCTTTGGGCTTTTGGGGACCTTTTCGACTTTGGGTTTAAGTGGAGGAGCTTGGCTCAGATCCTGTAGACTTAGCTTCCTGTGAAGGAGGCGTGGCTATTGAGTCTCCGTGCAATATCTTTGGCAGACTGTTCCGCCTGTGTTTCTGAACGCTGAGGAAACCAACTTGTTGGTCTGGGGGTAGGGTTAGGAATCTATTTTGGACTTCCTCATAAGACCTAACTCCCCTGAATATTTCATCATACGGGGAATTCTCATGCATGTACCGCTTCATGTTGAACTAAGCCATATGGTTTTCCACTATCTTATGTGGATCGTGTTTCTTGAACTCGATGTCAACCAATTTAACATCCTCCATAACCGCGGCCTCAACTTTAGAGTGGCCAAAATCCAATAATGTAAACATGCCAACTTGAATGGGGAAAGTCGACCATACCTTTTTCTGAGCTGCCTTTAGCTCCTTGCTGATACCTCCCGCCACTGTCTGGTATGCCACTTCTCTGCACACCAGGTTGTCGGGTAAAAATTGTGGGAGAGCATGTGGGGGAACTGAGCAACCGAAAAATATGATGTAGGAGAAATTCTCTGCAATGAACCAATCCGCGAGCTTGCCTAGGTTTCCCATAATCCTTTCTGAAATACGGGGAGGCGGGTGACCATAAATGGCTATGTGAACATGTACTACGACATTGTGGCAGATTTCATAGAAGAAATCCTTAGCTTTCTCCTCCCATAACTTGGAGTGATAAAAATGAATAGGCTCAGAATTGGCCGGGGTCCAACTCCAGTTCATCAATGGAAAAGGGGCCATGAAGCAGATGGCATCCATAACATATGCAAACATGTAAAAAGGGGCAGGCTGCCCTTTTGATTTCGCTGTTTTATAATCAATGATTTCCTTGGCCAAGTTATTCGACAACATTTTGACCCAATTGAAAGTGTAACCCTCAGCTACCTCGTTCATGATGGATACCCATTCCACCGAGAAATGCATAGGGCTCTTTTTCCCGAACAAACGACAGAGCATCATGGCTACATACACCATATGAGCATCTAAAGATGCTGTGGCATACGTACCATGAGAGTCGGTTTTGAATTTCTTCGGATGTCCCCACCATGTCGTGATTATATCATGACCGCTCCTAGCGTATTGGACGCATTCTTTTCTCTCGAATTCTAGAATGAATGCGGCATTGTAAGTATATTTAGGGGTAGGAGAGAGTTTATACATTACTTGCAGATGTTCCGGTCGGAAGGAGCTGATGGCAACCTGCTGGTGGTTGATGATGCTCCTGGTCTGGATGTCAACATGTTCCAAGGCCCAACTTATCATATCGTTGTAAGGCATGATTCTCGGCCGTGCAACTATCTTGTGCAGTTCTGACTGTGCTATGTGTCTAAGCTTAGTTGTGTAAGAGTCATATTCTTCTTCGGCAGAGTCCTTTGGACAGTTGATGATTGCACGTTCCAGGATCTCAAAAACTTGTGTCCAAGTTTTAGCGGTGTCAGTGGCTCGCAGAGTAGTGTCCGACAGGATGTCTGTATTCGGGTTTGAATCTTCGCCTGCTGCATCAGGGTTTTTTTCCATTTTCCGCGGTGCCATAATCTCTAAGGAAACAGAGTGAGGTTACCTGTTACATGGGAAGTTTGTGAATTTTTCAATAGATAAAATTGCCAATTGCGAAATGTGAAAATGATTATGAAATTGAAGTGATTTTATTCAAACAAGAGTTTATCGATTTTCGTATAGACTCACTGATGAGGAATTTATTACCCTTAATGGAATTGATTACCTGGCAATCCGCAATCTTCATTCGAAATCATTACCTTTAATCGATCATAAATGCCATTGATACTTCGCTGGTTCGCGTTCGAGAGCTTTGGATGTGACAGGGTGGAAATCTCCCGAATCCTGAATCCGCAGAGTAGTTAATCTTTGAATAATTGCTTTTACAACTTAATTAACTGCGTTTTAAAACGTTGAATTAACTTCGAGTGTTTCAGAAGTTCGGACTTCGGGGTTTTGAAAATAGCACAAGAGAGGTTCCCCGAAATTCGAAACTGCGAAGTAAATAATTACGAGTAATCTTCCTTAAGTATTAATTAATCGGGTTTAACTTTCGCTATTAGATGTTTCATTAATTGCTTTTTACTCTTTGAAATGTCCAATGCTTTGGCATTTGAAACTTCGGTGATTTGTGAACTCACTCTTTGTTAAACTCCTGAAGGGTCACGTCCCAGAGTGACATGGCGGAAATGATGTCATTCTAGATGATGTGTCAAGAAGAGATAGGTGCCACGTGTCACCCGAGAGTTGTGAATCATCCAACGGAAACTTCAAAAGTAAGTGCCACGTGTCGGCTTATAAAAGATTTAAAAGATGTGTCCTATGACTCGTGTTCGTGAGTTCTTTAGTGTTTATCGCGGACTATTATTTCCGGGTTTCAGGGCTTCAGGGTTTTTATCGTTTAGACTTATGGGAACATCCAAAGCGTGGGGCTCCGAAGCGACCGTTAGGGACTTATTCTTTAAAACTTGGGTGGCTCCAGAACTACGAAGGTTATTAGGATCGCTTGATCAAATTAAGGGAACTCATCAACGATGGATAATGTATGTGCTTTATTATTAAATGACAACCAATGAATTTGATTTAAAATTAAAAGGCCACTTTGTGTAGAATTTTATTCCTAAGAAGGCGAAAACTACAAAACTCAAAAGTTCAAAATTGTGTGCGTTCCAACAGGAGGGCCATCACAAGATCCTATTAGGTTTGCCCATACCCAAGTAGTGGAGTAGTTCTTGAGAAACCCTTCAAAGTGTAAGTATAAATGAATGAGATGGCATGGGGTTTACTTCATGGTCATGGTGTCATTGACATGCAAGGACACGTGTGTTAAATTTAGAGTAGCTATTAAGTTCTTTTTAATTTACTAGACAATAATAGCATAAGCAGAATCACTGAAAGATACACAATCACAAGGTACACAACATTTATCCTGGGAAACCCTCATGGGGGAGAAAACACAACAAAGACTTCCTTAATATAGATTGCCAATACAATGCCAAGATAATAAACCAAACACTAGAGAATATACAACACTGAGCAATGCACCTCTCTCTTCCTTCTTCTGGCAACTGGCAACTATAGCTTCCTTCAAACTTGTCAACTAGATGAGTGACTTGATTGAGTGAGCTAATGATGCGCCTTCCACTCTTATTTATACTGGCTGGCAGGCGCTAGGGTGGTGTCTCTTCATCAAGCAGGGCCAACTTCTTCACTTAGTGGTTAACACTACTTTAATTAGGCTTGGGGGCCGACTTCTTAATTAGCAGCATATAATGAGGGTTTGACCAATCCACAAAAGGGGATTGTCTTATACAAAGCCTGACATGATCAATCCACAAAAGGGGATTGATCTATAAGATAATAGCTCAATAATAAGTAGAATATTCTTTGCAGTTACAATATTTCAACACTCCCCCTTAACAAGAAGGGCATTCTACAACATCATTAGGAGAGAGAGAGGGCAACGACATCAACAACATTTGGAACACTGACTGGTATATCTATAAATCATCGGAAGTTTTTCTCATCATCAATCATATCATCATTCACAGTATGGAGCTGGAATGGCATCATCATCATCATCATCATTCACAACATGAAGATGGACCCTGAAACATCAACATCAGTTAGCATAAAAGCTAAAACAATAACATCAACAACATTATCATCAACAACACGAGGCTGGAGCAACAACATCATCACAACACGAGGCTGGAGGAACAACATCATCACAACACGAGGCTGGAACAACAACATCATCATCATCATGGGACAACAGAATGAGGCAGGTGTATCAACAACATTTTGTGGTACTTTGACAATCCCTAGGGATCTGCCCAAGAATCATAAGGTTCCCTAGGATATAAAATCCTAACGGAGCTACCACGTGGTACTCTGACAGACCGTCCTTATCAGACCTTCGGGATCTGCTTAGGAATTATAATATTCCTTAGGATTATAAAAATCCTAACGGAGCTACCACGTGGTATTCTAACAGATCGTCCTTACCGGACCTTTGGGATTTGCCCAAGAATTATAAGATTCCCTAGGATTATAAAAATCCGAACAGAGCTACCACTACTGACCACAACTAGCATATACATGCACAGGTACTCTGATAGACCGTCCTTACCATACCTTCAGGATCTGTCCAGGGATGATCAATCCCCTAGGATATAAAATCCTAACTGAGCTACCCGTTGTTGGTCAGGATACCATAGTACCATCAACATCACTGCCCCTTTCGAGGGAGGTCCTTTCAGACTATACCAAGCTTGTCTCGAAAGTGCTCAAACTTTACATGAGACAGAGGCTTGGTCAATACATCTGCAACCTGCTCATTTGTGCCAACATATTGGAGCTTTATGGCTCCCCTCTGCACCATATCACGAATGTAGTGATACTGGATTTCTATGTGCTTCGACTTGTCATGGAACACAGGGTTCTCTGCCATCTTTATGCAACTGGTTGTCACATAGAATCATGGTTGCTTCTATCTCTAGATCAAATAGACCTGTTAACAACTTCCGAAGCCATATGGCTTCACAACTGGTGGAACATGCAGCAATGCATTCTTCTTCTGCTGTGCTGAGAGCAATACTGGATTACTTCCTACTCTGCCATGAAGTCATGGCTAACCCCAGACTGAAACAACATCCTAAATTGCTCTTTTTGTCAGAAACACTTCCAGCCCAATCTGAATCGGTTTAACCAATCAGTATGAAGTCATGATCTCCATTGTAACAGAGACCAAAGTCCAATGTACCCTTAAGGTATCTCATCACGTGTTTTGCAACAACAAGGTGAACACGTTTGGGCTCTACCAGATACTGACTCAAGGTGTTCACAGCAAAACATATATCTAGCCTGGTGTTCGTTAGATACATCAACGATCTAATGATCTGTCTGTACAACGTAGCATCAACCAATTCTGATGAAGTATCAACCAGGAGATTCAACTTTGTTTCCATGGGTGTGGTCATGGATTTACATTCCAACATATCAAACCTCTTCAATATTTCAACTGCATACTTCCCTTGGTTAAGGAAGATCTTCTCTAGGCTTTGCCAAACCTCAAGACCCAAGAAAAAACCTCTAACCCAGCCTTCTATCAAGATAGCATATTATCTTAGTACAAAAGACAGGTTGAAGAAAGCACTTGTCATCTTGAGTGAAGGAGACTTGAAAGAAAAGAAACACACTCATTATTGAGGACAAAACTCCAGGTTTCAGGTTTGATTGATTAAGTTGATAAGATTCAAAGTTGCACATGACAAGTTGATAACTACCCCGTTACAAGTAAACACTATAGTTGAGGTAGCCGTCTTTGAAAAATATTATACTTGGTAGCATGTGAGCATATTGAGATAAATGCTTAATGTAATATTTACCAGATACAACTAACATCTCCTCTAGGAGAAACTTCTTGTGTTGGTTCCAGGTTACCATGGATGAATGTTTGATCACAACACTAGAAGAGTGTTGATCTCATTTCATATTGTATTACTTTTGATCTTTGTTTCAGATAGGTCACAAGTGATAGCTCTAAAGGAGCCACAATGATGATTATTCGTGCTATTGTTTTATTACTATTATCAAGAGTATTATTCTTTCCTGTTGTTTTGTTGACCTTGGTTCAGGTCACAGGTGATAACCCTAAGGAAGCTATAGTGAAGGTTACATAAGGAAACACATTAGCTGAGACATGAAGCAAACTACCCAAGTCGTGAACATGACGATATACATCCATGTACCAAAGAAGATGAAGAAGAAGCTATTTTTGAGATCTAGAGTATCTCATATGAAGATTGATTGTAAGGAGCAGAAGGATCCAAAGATGACCGAACATTAGAACAAGAACTCATAGTAGACTTGTTCAAAGGATAATGAAGCCACCTTGACAAGAAGCAAAATTCACTTGAAGTCTGACTCATCTTTTCATATTTGGACTTGGTATTGAACACTAAGTATACCCCATAAGAGATGATGAAGTCCTTGTAGACTCAGAAGAAATCGAGAGTAAGCTTGATCTCGGAAAGGATCAGATGAAGAGACAACTTCTAGGACTGGGACACAGGTGCCATGAGAAGACTAGATCGTAGCTTCAGAGACTTCTAGGAGATATGAAATCTCCTAGGAAGATTCCCTTGTTTCAGTGACAGAGAAGGAAGCCACTGAAAAAGACTAGGATATGGATTCTTTTGTGAGACTAGAAGAGAAGTCAGTATTGACTTCCAAGATTGATCTATACAAATCAAGCATGTTGCAGATGTACAAAGCCTAATGTGTGTCCAGAGGATTCTCCCAGCAAGAGGGAGAAGACTATGACGAGACACTTACCCCAGTAATTGAAAAATAGTTCCAGTATTCATGCAGACAACCAAAACAACCATGATTCATATATAGTATGAGATGCAGGGGGAGCAATCCCCATATTTAAAATTGAGTGGCAGTTGGTGCATTACATTAGTTGGGTCATGGAGACATGACTACGATAAAAGATAGAGTTACCTCCATGAAAGAAGAAGAGCTACCTTCAATATCAGTTAGTGAGCCACTCTCAGTTTCAGATGAAGTTGTTGCCGTGATAGAATAAGAGGAGTTACTCACATATTTCAGCGACCACAGTGAGGATGAAGCAGTCATTCTCAGCCTCAGAGCAGCTGCAGGTGCAGAGTCCTAGTTCCAGAAGGAACAGTTGCAGAAAGAGGAGAGGACTTACTCTCAGGCAGTGAGACAGATAGTGCTTTGCAGAGAGCACATAGAGCTAGCACATGATTTTGCARATTGAGTTGCAGCTGAGCAAGTGTACCAGATTGGTACAATGTAATGTGAAAATTTGGTTTGAAGTTGAAGATAGAAAGACTCAGGTCTGCAAGTTGAAGAAGGATYTGTATAGGTTGAATCAAGCTCCTAGAGCTTGATATGGYAGAATTGAYAGTTTCCTGAAGAGCTTGGACTTTACCAAGAGTAAAGTTGATTCTAACCTTTACTTCAAGGTTATGAATGATGAGCCAATTATATTGTTGCTACTATTTGTAGATGATGTATTCTTGACAAGATGAAGAAAATCTCATCACAGATTGCAGAAGAAGCTCGCTACAGAGTTTGATGGAAGACCTAATGCATTATCTCTTAGGTCTTGAAGTTTGATAGAGCCCATAGAAGATCTTCCTTAACCAAGGGAAGCATGCAGTAGAAATACTAAAGAGGTTTGATATGTTGGAGTATAAATCCATGAACACACCCATGGAAACAAAGTTGAAGCTCTTGGTAGATACCTTGTCAGAATTGGTTGATGCTACTCTGTACAAACAGATTATTATTGGTTCGTTGATGTATCTGACAAATACCAGATCGGATGTATGTTTTGTTGTGAACACCTTTGAGACAGTATCTGGTAGAACCGAGACGTGTTCACCTTGATGATGCAAAACATGTGATGAGATACTTTAAGGGTACATTGGATTTTGGTCTCTGCTATACTAGAGATCATGACTTCAGATTGTATGGATATACTGATTCAGATTGAGCTGGAAGTGTTTCTGATAGAAAGAGCACCTCAGGATGTTGTTTCAGTCTCAGGTTAGCCATGACTTCATGGCAGAGTAGGAAGCAATCCAACATTTCTCCCAGCACGACAGAAGCAGAATACATTGCTGCATGTTCTGCCAGATTGTGAAGCCATATAGCTTCGGACGTTGTTGATAGATTTATTTGATCTGGAGATGGAAGCCACCGTGATCCTATGTGATAACCAGAGTTGTATAAAGATGATGTGTTCCATGATGAGTCGAAGCACATAGAAATCCGATATCACTTCATTCGTGATATGTTGCAGAGAGGAGCCATAAAGCTCCATTATGTTGGCACAAATGAACAGGTTGCTGATGTGTTGACCAAGCCTCTGTTTCGTGTAAAGTTTAAGCACTTTCGAGACAAGCTTGGTGTAGTCCGAAAGGACCTCCCTCGAAAGGGGGAGTAGTGTTCATGCCATCCTAGTGCTGAAGATTTCTAGCTTCGTGCTGATGTTGTTGAGATACCAACCTTGTGCTGAAGATTTCTAGCTTCGTGCTGATGTTGTTGTGATGCTAGCCTAGTGCTGAAGATTTCTAGCTTCGTGCTGATGTTGTTGAGATGCCAGTCTTGTGCTGAAGATTTCCAGCTTCGTATTGATGTTGTTGAGATGCCAGCCTTGTGCTGAAGATTTCCAGCTTCGTGCTGATGTTGATGTGGTTCTAGCCTTGTGCTAAAGATTTCCAGCTTCGTGTTGATGTTGATGTGGTTCCAGCCTTGTGCTAAAGATTTTCAGCTTCGTGCTGATGTTGTTGAGATGTCAGCCTTGTGCTGAAGATTTCCAGTTTCGTGCTGATGTTGATGTGGCTCCAGCCTTGTGCTGAAGATTTCCAGCTTCGTGTTGATGTTGATGTGGTTCCAGCCTCGTGCTGAAGATTTCCATCTAGTGCTGATGTTGATGTGGTTCCAGCCTTCGTGCTGTGATGATGTTGATACTCCAGCCTTCGTGCTGTGATGATATTGTTGCTCCAGCCTTCGTGCTGTGATGCTGTTGTTGTTGATGTTGTATCAACCTCGTGCTGTTATTGATGATGATGATGTATTAGTGTTATACTAATCCATGTTGATGCAGATGATGATGATGCCTGCTGAAGATGATGATGATGATGATGATGATGATGTTATTTCAGCTTTAATGCTGAAGATGATGATGTTACTTAGCCTCATGCTAAAGATGTTGATATTACTTTAGCCTCATGCTAAAGAAGATGATGATGTTACTTTAGCCGCACGCTAAAGATGATGACGATGTTACTTTAGCCTCATGCTGATGAGGATGATGATGCTACTCCAGCTCCATGCTGTGAACGATGATGATGAGAAAAACTTCTGATGATTTATAGATATGCCAGTCAGTGTTCCAGATGCTGTTGATGTTGCTTCCTTCTCTCTCTCCTGATGATGTTGTAGAATACCCTTCTTGTTAAGGGGGAGTGTTGAAATATTGTAACTTCAAAGAGTATTCTATTTATTTATTGAGTCATTATTAATTAGATCAATCCCCTTTTGTGGATTGATCATGTTGGGCATTGTAATTGATCAAATCCCCTTTTGTGGATTGGTCAAACCCTAAATATATTATGCAAATTGAGAAGTCGACCCCCAAGCTAATTAAAGTGGTTTTAACCACTAAGAAGACAAGTCGACCCTGCCCAGTGAAGAGACACCTTTCCAGCACCTGCCAATTTGTATAAATAAAGGAAGCCAATGCCTCATTTGTTCACTCACTCAGTGTGCAAGTTTGGTAGTTGCAGTTGGGAGAAAAAGGAAGAGAGAGGCACATTGCTCAATGGAGGATATTCTCTAGTGTTTGGTTTATTATCTTGGCATTGTATTGGCTATCTATATTAAGGAAGTTTTTGCTGGGTTTTCTCCCCCATGAGGGTTTCCCAGGATAAATGTTGTGTATCTTGTGATTGTGTTTCTCTCAGTGATCCTACCTATGCTATTGTTATCTAGTAAATCGAAAAGAAACCTAATAATAGCTCAAAACTTAACAATCAACAGTTAGATCAATAATTGGAGTAGTTACCTTGGGAAAGTTAGCTTGAGACTTGTTTGTTCCATCTTTCCCTTTCCTTTGGTAGACTATCTGTTTATGCCTAGCCATTTCCAAAATCTGCTCATTTGTGGGCTTATGTCCATATAGCTCAGTAACATTGTCAAACTCTTTGATCACTTCATTAGGTTGCTCACTTCTTTCTTGCATTTGAACCCAATAGTCCATTGATAAGGGGTGAACTTCACCAAAGTTGTTTATGTGATTAGAGTTTCTTGATTGTTCCACGAAATTGTTTGTTGAAGGAAGGTCGTGTTCATTTATTTGACAAAAGACTGGGTAGGTAGATTCTTCATGAAAATCTTCACAAGCTCTACAAAACGGTGGTATTTCTTCATTTACCACATTATTGGATTCCAACTGATTAGGAGGCCTCTGATCTTGAGGAGGACCTTTCTTTTGCCACCTATCATTATTAGGTCTAGGTTGGAATCTATTGTTTTGGGACTGAGACCTTTCCATAGCTATCAGCCTATTTTGCAAAGCATTAAATTGAGTAGCATGAGTTGCCTCCATTCTTTTAACCATTTCAGTAACGACCTTTAAAGGGTCGAAATTTGGATCTTTATTGTCAGGAGTTGCAGCTTTTTCTTTAGACTCTGTTTGCCTAGAAGARCTACCCCGTGTGAAACCTGGAAGATTAGACTTTCCTGAAGCTTGCATATTTTTGTCAATCTTTATTGCTATATCCTGAGCTGCTTTGAGGTTGGYGGGTTCCTTATCTCTAAGTTGAGACCTCATTTCCCCACCAAGATCCTCAATATAATAGATCAAGATGGCGTTATCCGGAGGTTTGATATYTGTATGCATGCTCAAAACTAACTCATTGAATTTCTTGATAAATTCATCCATAGTCTYGTTTTCATTCTTYCTTATTGTGTTGAGGGTTGCCAACAGATGACGATGATCTCTCTTCTCCCCCCATTTCTCATTGAAGGCATCTAACAGATCTTTTAATGTCTTGAGCTTGTTGTTTGGCATGTCCTCGTACCAGTCTAAGGCATCATTTTCTAAGGAAAGGACAAAGAGTGTCATTTTCACATCTTYGTGGTCATGTGCAACACACCACTTATTAATACATCTCATAATGGATTTAACATGCATTTTAGTAGAAATAACATTATTGCCTTGAAAGATAGGTAATTTTTCTATTGCCTTTTTTAGAATTGCACGAGGATAATTATTTATTGTAGAAAAATCACAAGGATCATAAATTGCCATTTCTGAAATAAAACTATCACTAACAAAAAACAATTGGATATCAGAAATGGACTCAGATCCTAAATGACTAAGGATTCTACGAGAAGATGCTTTGGCTAGCCTCCTTCAATAAACTTGTTCAGTTTCAGGAATGAAGTCAACTAAGCCTTTTGAATTCCTTCTTGTAGAATACCTAGTCAAATTGGAATTTAGTGGAGTCGCCAGATGATTGAGTCTAAATATGATAAACAACAAGCATCAAAAACTAAGTAAAGCAAACAAAAAGGAAAACAAGGTCGTTTTCCAGGAATAGAAAGATTTATCCCCGACAACGACGCCAAAAAATGTTGCCGCCTTATACACACTTGGGCTACTGTGGAAGAAATCTTCAATCCACTTAGTGTGTCCTTGGGGGCAAGTCTCAAGTCAAGGTGCTGTCACCTGATCCTCGACTCCTCCGTCTAGGCCAACTCCTAGCGAAGCCAAGGGGGGTAGTCCCTATGAAAAGAATCTAAGGCTTTTTACTCTATGAAGCTTAAAAGCAAATTTATTCTAGGAGTTTATTATGAAATCACAAGATTTAATATAACAACATAATTGATTCAAAAGGATACACCCTGTGAAAAACTCATAAATGTTATTCACTCACCACATGCTTCAAAGGGAAATAACTTAAACCAATTGAAGTAAAGATAAGTTGACCAAATAGATGAAAAGTAAACCAGTGCCAGAAAGTAAAATGTGATGTTATGAAAATGCTGCGTTAATTTTATCTTGAGAATTTTATTAAGGAATTTGGGAGTTTTAACAAGTCTTTGAATCTATGAAGTGGGGATTGAAGTCGAGGTCCCCACTCTTTGTGTGAAAAAGTGTATTTGGCCTCCTTGCTTGCTATTCGACAATCTTATAGACGTGTCGACTGGGTGTGCCGTAGGTCCAAAAAAGATGATAGAATCCCCCCTGACTTAACACACTCCACCCAGATGCAGAGGTCTTAGATGAATAGCACAACAATAAGATTTTCCTAATTAAACTAGCATGCGTTGCTCAAATCCGTTTCTGGGTCTCCAAAGCCACTCGAAAGTAGTAGTGGAATTGCATACACGGTTGAGCAACTTGGGTTTATTCCAATAATTGCAACAAAAATTGAACTAAGCTAACAACTAGTATTCTATGAAAGCAAAACTAAACTAAATCTTTGTGATTGATTTTAGGACTTCAATTCAATGATGTGAGTTGATTTTATCTCTTTTATGCAACTTTGAAACTAAAATTTAAACAAATAACACGGGAAACAACCCCGAAGCAAAAAAGAGACGAACACCTGTTTCCCCCCAGGGGTAGGGGAAACGAAGAAAACCGGGCTTTGTGGCTCGCAAACTTTATTATGCCTTCTAGAATACTTTTTTTTTTTTGGCTTTGGATCCTTATAGAGACAGATCGATAATCTAAAGAAACTAAATACAAGAAGAAAGACTCTTTGAGCCTTGGGTCTTCAAAGGGTTGACTTGGGTGATGGATCTTCGGTTTAGACTCCCAAAACAGTGAAGAAATCACTCTTGTACTCTGATGGACCTGCTAGGACAACAAAGAGAATTTGTTAGTAGTGGCAAAAAATGAAATAAAACCATAAAAGAAAAAGAGGGATTTTAACAAACTTTTTCAAAGACAATTTTATTCTAAAGTAAAAAACAACTTTATTTTGGTTTTCTAGAGGGTTTAGAGGACTCTTGATTGCTTGGCTACCCCAAACTTATCCAAGTTGGAAAGAGTTGGTCGTTGGCTTTCCAACTGTTGAATTTAAAGCAACTACAAAAGCCATTTTCCAGGAGGATGGCAGAGACCCTAGTCGAGATCTAGGGCACCCAGTGCACTCCTGGGGTTCTTGGTCTGGGACCAAACAGTTAGTGCCATGGCAAAAGACCCTTGTAAGGGTCCCCAGTAGATAACTGGGGTTCTTGGTTTGGGACCAAGCAGTGAAGACCCTTGAGAGGGCCCCCGGTATATGACTGGGGTTCTTGGTCTGGGACCAAGCAGTTAAAGTCCCTAGATATGTCTAGGGCCCCTGCACATGTTCCAGGGTACCCATGTCTGGGGCATGGGTTGATCCTTGGTCTTGTACCTTGGTGGATAAGACCCCATAATTGTTCTGGGGCAACATGGTCCTTGATCAGGTGTTTGTTGGTGTATGACCCTCTTTGAAGACGGGCATGACCACATGAGGGATGTATCCTGTATGCAGTGATGATAAAGTTGATTAGTTACCTTGAGAAGTATATGGACATGTGTAAACCTCTCCTAAACCCACCACCCTTGTTTTGGGCTTGAGTTTGTTTGGGGGTTCTGTATTTTGTCTTAGGGGTTAATATAAGAAATATAAATTAATATAATTTATAAATATATTTAATTAATATTTATATTAATTAAATATATTATTTTTAATAATATTTCTTTTATCCAAAACCCTACCCAAAGATATAAATAAGAACCCCTCCCCCTCCTCTCATTCACTCATCTTGTCTTTTCATATTGGTGGATTGCTTCTTTATGGTCTGCGACCTCCTTGGATAATCTAGCGCCCCCCCTTGTAACAGTCAGTAACCTCCAAATAACATTAGCGGCCCTTGTGATAGTGTGTGGCTCCCTTGAGAAAGCTTGCGGCCTCCTTTGTGGTAGTGAACAACCTCCTTGTGACAGGTTTCTTCCTCTTTATCTTGCTGCCAGGTGTTTTGCTTGGGTTATTTGCTGCTGTGTGGAAGATCATGTGCCCTTTTCTCTCGTGGAATGGTGCTATTGCTTCTTAACTTTGTCACCTGCTAGCCTTCTTCTATCATCAGTAAAACCCCCTTTGAAGGATGCTGTCCCCTGGATCTGTATTGTTGAGGGCCGTAGCACCCTGGTAAGGTGACTGAACCATTACTTCAGGTAGCCATCCCACCTTTCTGGTAGCCACTCTTGTGTGTGAGGGTTTGTAGGGTTTTGGGTATTCTAGGGTGAAGGTTTTGATCAGTCCTATACTTCTCTTGATGAGTGATCTGACCCTAGAGGCAGATCCATGAGTCTAGACTTTATTCTGAGCATATTACCAGTGGCTCTTCATCCCTTGTGTGAGGCATGAATTTCTTCACTTATCAGAGGTAAGACAACAAGAGGTAAGTTATTTTATGATTTGTTATTGTATATATCTGTGGTTTTCTAATTCTGAAATTCATCCTTGTTTAGATCTAACCAGTGTT